>JANHFO010001703.1:373276-384104 GCA_032468095.1 Pareas carinatus
CCGTCCCCACATACCAGACCGTTGGAGCCTCGTCTCTCCTGGCCCCGACGCTATGGAGGCTGCTTCATGGCGGCCATGAAGTGTGTAAGGCTTTGAAAACGGGATTTAGAGATCTTCCTACAAAATCCTGGACACTGAATTGTTAACAGTTGCAACAACTACGGTTCCAGATGATGGAAACTATGTATTATTTAGAAGACATCAAACACGTTCCTTCTGCTTTAAAGCTTCCCTCAGTGCCTTATCACTTTTGGTAGAATGTATTTTTAAAAGGAATTTTAATTGTCAACTTTGCTAATTCTAGAGCACAGTTCAATTAGCAAGTGCTCATAAATATTGGACTTTCCAAAGGTGAGTTAGAACTTGCTGTTAAGCTGTTATTGGAGTGTGGAGCTGAAGAAAGCATCTTTTAATTAATCTGTTGATATAGAGAACAATTAAAAGGATTATTCAAAATCAATATAGAATTTTTTTAAAAAAGTAGGATCGAAGTAAACTAGGAAAACACAGGGATAATCCCACTCATGACATCATTAAGAATCTGCTGTTACATCTCACATTCTGTTTACAGCATTCATTACTTAGTTACCAGTGATGAGTGAGTTTTGTAGTTACTGAACCAATATATTGATTTTTCCAGCATTTCCCTACTTGATGAAAGAAATATACTTAGTATACTTTAGGCAACATGGGAATTGTTTATAGTGCACTAAAAGCTTGTTATGACATCTATGCTGATAAAATGAGGGAACCAGTCCTCAAGCTGATAGATCCGATCTTCCATCACCACAAAATTAAAATATATGGCATGGATCTTAGAAAAACAGAACTGCCACTGGAAGAAAGAGCCAAGGCTGCATTATATATAGGCCTGCTAGCTTACACAGGTATGCGTGAAATATTAAGCAAAGTTTGGGATAAGAGATCCAAAAGGAGTGATTATATACTACATTCATCTATATAATACTATTATCTTTAAATCAGTTATGTCAAACCTATGACACATCAGAGGTGACACGCTACATTTTGGATGACATACCAGTATTCAAGATCCAGCAACTATTTTTGAAAGCAACCCCAATCGCTCGCAATTTTAGGCTGTGGGGACTGCATGTAAATGGACTGTATTCTTGCATGACCTCCAGTTCCTCTAGAATTTACAGGGGGGGGAGGGAGCCTCCAAAAACCATACAATGGAGGGTGCTTTTGTGGATCTTTGGAGGCTGCAGGGACTTTTCTAGGCCTATCACAAAAACGTATCATATGGCACGATGGTGTTTTGTGACATGATTGTACTGTATAACATGCTGAATGTACTTTATGATTATGAATGCATTTTATGATTATGATCGAGAGCATATACACCGGAGACCAATTCCTTGGCCAATAAATTCTAATTCTAATTTACAGGTGGTGTTAATGCTGCAAGTCTTGCTTCACAATTCATTCAGGACATGATTGATATTTTGATGATGCCAGATACATCCACAAAAGTCAGAATCTGCGTTTTAAAAGGACTATGTAGTGTATGCTACATTAATTCCGTAAACCAAAATGAAGCCAAAGCTCACCACCTTCCTGAAATTTTGCTTTCCTATCTTGAAGAAGATGAAGACGCTGCAGAAGCTGACTCGGACCTAGTTCTTGTGAAATTCTGGGTTTGTTATCTTATGACAGTTGTCTCCTGTAATAATCTGTCTTTTATTAAATTATTTCATGAAATTGGTGGCCAAACACTAGAGGGAAGACTGGAAAACCTGTCTAGTATGGAATGGTTTGGCTGGCCCCAAAACTATGCTACATTAATGTACATGCTTATGGGATACCCAAACACCTAAATATACAAATACAATTAAGGAAGTATGTGTCAGAACACACATTCTGCTACTGATGAGCAGTAGGTATTACTTACCTATCTTCAAATATTTGACACAATAAACTCAGTGTTTAAACTGACATTTAATTTGAAGATTCATTCAATCAATAAAGAATAAACATCCAGAGTTAACAATAGAACTGGCCCCCACCACTTGCTGCTTGGATGTTCAATTTATTAGTTTAGCATCTAACCCAGGGGTTCTCAAAGTTTTTCAGTCCGCTGCCCCCCTTGGTGCTACAAACCCATCCTCAGTGTCCCCGGGGCAGGGTGAGCTTTGGGCGTTCCGGCGGGGCGGGGTGAGCTCTGGGCTCTCCCATGGAGTGGGCCGAGCTAGGAGCGTTCCCGCGGGGCAGGGCAAGCTTCAGGCGCATAGTCCAAGTTTTGGACACCTTTCTGGCCTCCTAGCGCACCCTTAAGCCACCTCACCACCCTTTGGGAACCACTGATCTAACCCTAGGATCTCTCAGCAGTCTTTCAAGAATTATTCACCCTGAAATCCACTTAGTTATTTTTGAATTCAGCCAAGGTTGGCTAGGTGATAGTGCCTGCTTTCATTTGATTATATGCTATCAATCTGGAGATATACTTTCTGAAAATGTTTTTAAGAACAATAAACAGCCTTCAAAACACAAGCTGTTATGCCCAATAATACCTCACACACTATTACTGTTAGAAATTATTGAAATTAGGAACCCTGTTAATCTATACTTTTGATAACTATGGAACTGGTCTTAGATTAGGAAAAGCAAGTTTCAGTTTGATTGACTGAGGTGATAGGGCCTCAGTTCACTTGTGGAAAAGCAATAAAACAAAAGCTTAATAAAACAAATCAAAATGGCACAAAATAAAAAGCTCTCAATTTTCCTTGAAATCTTTATCAAGCAAATTACAAAAATCAGAAAAAGCAAGGCAAAAAGCAGGTAAAATGATGTACAGATTAAACATTCATGCAAAGTGAAATGGTCAGGGCAATTCATTTCCCTGTTATATGATTAATCTATCCAGCTAAATATAACCCAGTAGAATATGTTCTCTTACATTGCACCAATTTTATAGGGATTTAACGGTAAACTTGGAAACAAAATACGGTAGTTTTCTTTCAAATACTGTCTGTTCCATGCACAGGGCTAATTAGAGGGTAAGATTGAGGGGTATCAAGCTGTGGATTGAATGAAGTCATTAGAAAACGTGTTTTACATTTGAAAGACACTACCTTTTGAGACAAGATAAATCTGCAAAAAAAATGGAAGAAAAATTACTAATTTGAAAATATTTATTTAGGAATTGTGCTATAATGGAAGAGGTCTCTAGGCAAGGATAGATATTTGCCAGACAAAACTAGATTGTGTACTATGATGTATCAAGGAATAAGTTTCATTTTGAAAACCAAATCATAATTGTGTGGGTAAATTTATTTGGTAATTGCAAATGACACAAATGAATAAAAACTTATTTACAAGCTGAAATACACAGTATTTCCAATTAATAAGTGACTAAATACAATCTAATACTTTTGGCAAGACTGTTAGTCACTCTGCAACACGGTAGTAGTGCAATCCCATCCCCCAAATCTTAGCGAAATATATAGCTTTCAGAGGATTTCTTGACTGCTCTCCCCTTCCTTTAGAGACCAATACTTTCAGAGGTTACTTTCTCAATTTAGAGGCACATCTGCAACATCACCTGTAGAACTACTGGGAAATTTTGAATGTTCATCTTCAGATTCACCATCTAAATCTTCCTCAGCAGAATCATTTTCTTCATATGCAATTTTTTCCAGATCTAAAGTTTTCAAAATATCTAGGCTATCTGGTGCTTTTCCAGTTATTTGCTAAATAAATGAAACAATGGTGTTTTTAGTAAGAGACAAAATTTTATTTCTTAAGCAGTAATATCTAAATCTATAGAACATTTCATCAGTTCTCAATTTTTAAAAATAAATAACTCAAGATGGCAAACATAATACTCCTTCCTGGTCCTCCTATTTTTCCCAACAACCCTGTGAGGTGAAGTGGTTTGAGAGAATGACTGACCCAAAGTCATATTTCATGTCGAAGGTCGCCTAGAACTCATGGTCTTCCATTTTCGTAGCACTTAACTACTAGACAAAAAGGCTGTTAAGTTGCTTTTAATGCAGCAGCTTCTAGCCTTAGAACCACACTCATCCTACACGTCAATGGCTCAGCCATGTTAGTTTGCATAGTTGCTACCGGTGTGAAGATCTTTACTCGCTCTTCAGTAGTAAATTGGAAAAGTTCTATGGTGTCAGCTAGGATTGAAGACCAATCCTGTGCTCAAGTTCTCTTTGTCCTTGATTGATTGGTTTTATATATTTATTTTTTAGTTTAGTATTGTACACTGCCCATAGTTACTGATTGTGAGATGGGCAGCCTTATAAATGAGATAAACAAAAAAGGTCTGAAGATTAACAACCGAGAGTCTACACCAGGTATGTCAAACTCAAGGCCCACAGGTCAAATCTGGCCCGCTGCCTGTTTAGATCGGGTCCACAAGGCCACCCTGGGGATGGTGAGGGTCTGACCTCGGCTATGGCCCACCATAACTGGACTGGCCACTCCCCCATGGTGCACACACAGGCTGCAGTTTGTTGGCCCCAGCCAGTCATTGGCTGGCTGCGACAGTCAGCTGGATTCTTCCAAGATAACTAAAATGAGAACCCAGATTGTTGGGGGCAATATGCTGACCTTGTAATATGCTCAGAGAGTGCTATAAAGCACTATGGAGCAGTATCTAACTCTAAGTGCTATTGTTATCAGTTAACCTCAAAGTTGAAAAATCAAGATCAGGGTTCAAATGATCACATCTGCCATGCAAAACGGACCTACAGCAGGATACTCAAGACCACTTTTCCCCCCACCCCACATAGATTAATCTTTAATCTAATTAATACTTTCTTTTTAATTTCCAGTCAACATTTTCTTTTATTAACTGAGCAGCTTACCTCTATCATACTTGCCATATAATGAACGTGGCTAGCTAGTTCTGTCAGTTCTTCGTTTTCTTCTTTTAGACGAATAATTTCACTATTTTTTAATTCAATTTCTTGATGCAACTAGAGAAAAAAAAGAAGATTTTAGATAATGACAGACTTCCAAAGCATGTCTTCAGCCACTTCTAAGAAAATTACCTTTTCATTTTCTTGTAAAACCTCATGCAGGGCTTTCCTCCTCTCCTCAGCCAGTTCCTTCCAATACTGGAATGAAGGATTGCCTGGGGGGGGGAATCATAAGTACTGATACTATATTCAGCATATAATTTATTGGAATTACTCTAACAACATCAGACCTAGGTCACATAGAGGAAGGGTGAACAACTACGTTAACTTTACAACCTGTGGACCTGTGGAGTTGCCCAGAATTCTTGAGCCAGTCATGTCTACCAGATATAAAGTATTCTTTTTACAGAAATCATTATGAAACACTATGGCATCTGTGCTCTTAAAAATCTACATTCAATTCCAAAATTTTAAGCAATACCATTAAAAAAAACCACCTGTATTCCTCATGGTAGTGACAAAAAGGGGAAAAGACTACCTCCACCCCAGACTATTCCAGTTATCTTGAAGACTGACTCAGCTGGAACCACAGGCTTGGCAGCTAAGTAAAGTCTCATTTATTTACCTATCTTTTAATTTATTTCTATTCTACCTTGGAGCACAAGTTAAACTCATGAGTTGGGTTACATGACCATCTCAAACAAAAGAATGTAAAGACGGTCTCAAACTCAAACTCAATTTAAATTACTTGCACTTAGGTCACAATCTGTCCAGTATCTGTGTCCTTATTTTTTTTATTTTGACTTTTAAATCTTATTCATTCTTCCCATGACGCTAAACAGGATCTTATTTCGTATCTCTTGCTGGAAACCCAGTTCCAGTCTGTCCAAGACCAAGCAGTTATGTGCCCCTACAACAAGACGATATCCTTTGCTCTACATGCTGCACGGGTTGCCAGTGTGTTTAGGGGTCCAATTCAAGGTGCCAATTTTGACCTTTAAAGCCATTCCTGACATGGGACCGTTATCTGAGGGACCTTTTGTTCCTGATTGTACCTGCTTGTCCCACCAAATCTGGCAGAGAAGGCGTGCTGCAGACCCCCTCTATTAGAGAATTACACTGAGCAGGTACCATAAAGCAGGCTTTCTCTGCTGTGGCATCCCCATTATGGAATCTTCTTCCCATTAGAAATGAGCCTGGTTTCAATGCTTTCAATATTCTCCAAATCTTTCAAGACCTGGTTATGCCATCAGGCTTGGAGATCTCAGTGAGATCCTGTAATGCAGGAGGGTCAGACCTACTCTCATTGCGGGCCAGTGCCACTGCCCTCCAACCTCTCCCACCGCAACCCCCACCGACCCACTACCTTTGCCGCTGCCCCCAATTCCAGGGAGCATCTCACTCGTCATGTTCGGCCCGTGGCCTGGATACAGGCAATCCATAGGCTGTATCCAGCCCATGGGCCGCCTATCTGACATATGTGCTGTAATGGCTCCTTTATTATGACTAACATGTGCTCATGTGTTTATAGTTTTTAATGAAGACAGCTTTATATAGTTATTTGTTTTTCTTTTTAATTTTCTGTTGATATGATACATAGTCACATCAAATTAGTTTTCATGAGATTAGTCACTTCACCATCACCTCCACCCCCTTTCATAATAGTCTCAATCAAGTACCACTCTGCTTGTGTCTGCACAAACATGCTGAACACAAAAAGACAAACAACTGCCAATTTCTCAGTTTCAATAGCTCAGTTTTCTTTTTTCTTTTGTGTTATATAATACATGAATTATACATCACATAAATTCCTAAAAATTGCAGCTCTCCAGGTTCAGCAGTAAATACCTCTAAATATCATTACTTGATTATAACTCCAATTCAAGAGCTCATTTCTTCTGTTGTGGGGTTTCTTCTGTTATGGTACGTATAAGTGGAACAAACCTTTTGCTGTAAGATCAGAAGGTTGGATTGCTCCTCTTATGTTTCTGTGTTCTATTTTATCAGCAGCCTCGTGTTTGGATACTTTTGAGATAAGCTGATCATTCCAAAATTTCTTCTTGATTGAAGACTTAGCCTGCTACAATATATGAGTTTAATAGTTTAGATCTTTGAAAGTGAAAGACAATCTATCCTTCCATCCTTTTAATTAACCTTAAAATTGAGAATCCAGAAAGGAATTCCCTAATCAAGGAACTACCAGAGAAAACAAAAACCACAGAGCTACCCAAACCGAAAATCCACTGTGTAAAAATAGAAAGTAAATCCCTCACCTGCACTGATGATGTTACCTAGTTGAGTACTGAAACATTTGCAACCAAACAACCAAGCTCAGAGAGCATCAAAGTTCAAACATGAGCTACATATAGTCTCTTCTATTGGAGAGTCCAAGTTAATGTTCATATTAATATTATCCTGAACTCCAGTAACAGAAAATGAGGCACTGATCTCTCTCAATCTAATATTCAATTCATTTGTTTTTTTAAGTCAGGGCAAGAAACCTCGAGGTAATGAGTGCAAAAATGCAAAGTGGGCAAGGTGCAATGTTCTCCAAGTTTGATGTACAGCTTCATACTTCAGAACTGTTGTTCTGTAGGTTGTCCACCATTTATTTACATACTACTTAAACTAGTAGCTTAATGTAAAAGTTCCCCCCTCACATGCGTGCTAGTCGATCCAACTCTAGAAGCGGTGCTCATCTCCATTTCTAAGCCGAAGAGCCAACGCTGTCCGAAGACTTCCACATGGTCATGTGACCAGCATGACTAAGCACCTAAGGTGCATGGAGCACTGTTACCTTTCCACCAAAGCAGTTTCTATTTGTCTACTTGCATTTTTACATGCTTTCAAACTGCTAGGTTGGCAGAAGCTGGGGTAACGGGTGCTTACTCCAATAACTGGTGCTAGGGATTCGAACTGCCAACTTTCTAATCGACAAGCTCAGCATCTTAGCCACTGAGCCACCGCACCCCCTCAAGCAGCTTAATTACAGTTTAATTAAAGAAAACTACATAACTGATTTACTGCTAACTAGATTTTGTTCCAAAAGAAATACATACCTCGTTTGCCCTGCCCACCAGACAGCCTGTAATAGATGGCTGTATCATCCTCAGGGTCTGCCTCTGTGATGTGCAGTTTGTATTACTTGTAGAAACCTGCTGGGAAACAACATATTAAGGAAGTTTTTAAGTGAACTATATTAATATTTAAACACTATTAACATGCTCACCTTTAGTAAGAATGTTGCATTAGGCTCGATGTGAATTTTTTCTAAGTTAAAACATGTAAAGTTAGACCAAGGAACCTCCTGGCACTGCCTTCTCATGATAGAAATCATAACTAGACACCAACAAGAAATCACTGATTCATTCAGACATTGTTTTACTCTACATTATTTTCAATTCCAAAAGTAGGTTGGTGATCCCTAAGAATTTATAAACATTCAGGTTAATTTAAACATTGTTAGATCTATCTTTGCACTTCAACCAGATACTACAGAATTCAGTCTTGTATCAACAGTAGTATTTACACTGTGCTTAGAGTGGAAGTTAACTTCAAAATGGTTCTGTTTATTATAATTTCATCAATAATAAAGATTACTCCAGAAAGCTTTAGAGAGAGGTTTACATGTACAAGTAAAATACTGCATAGAGTATATTGTTCTAAAGGTTCCTATTTGCTTAGTTTAAAAGACAATATACTGATCCAGCCAGAACATTGGTTTTTTCGCGGTGGGGGGAGGGAGAAAGAAAAGAATGCCTGGCACCCTGTCATGTGTAAACAGCAATATCCTGCATTCTTTTTTTTAAGTTACACTGCCACCATGAGATAATAAACAATAGTAGATAATCAAACAGGGATAGCAGGAACATAATGTCACACTAGCGTGAGAAAGTCTGTGATTCACACTATATTTCACATGACAAGTGCTAACCTTTCCCACGGTAAAGTTTCTGCTGCCAATTAATTTACTGTTGAACTTGAGGACAACTGCCAGCTACTTTGGGAACAAATACTGCACTAATTTCAGATTATAACTGTAGGTATTGAATTAAGATTCAAGAAATATTCACAGCCATCACTTGCTTGGATTAACCTATTACTTGAAATATTTTATGTTTAACCAAATAAGTACTGATGAAGGTTAAAGAGATAGCAAGTTTAAAGTAAACACTGAAAATATTGATAAGCAAAGAACATATTAGTCTGATACCCGTTTCATCTCAAGCCAATGTATGTCTTCTATATCAAATTATTATTCCTTCTTATGTTCTTTGCCAGTAAAGTCATAAGCTTCTGCATACTTAGTATCCAAGCTCCAATCAATAGGTGTTAGGTGAATAAGGAGACAGGTTCAGAAGGCAAAGTTTCACCTCTGTAACTGAAGGTGAACCTGGACTTAACTTTAGGTTATTCCACAACTCAATCACTTTTGTATAACTTTTGTCTTGTGTGCTTTCCTGGATCACAAGACTCTGCTTGTACTCATAATGTGCTCTACATGGAGTTAACCTTGAAGAACGTCTGAAAGCAACAACTGGTCCCAAATATGGTAGTGCAGGCAGTTATGAGCACACTTCCATGCATCCCTATAATACACCGAAGTCAAATAAGCCTAGAAAATTGACAAAATATTCTTTCAAAATTATATTTCATTTTTAGGATGCTCCAGATGCTGCTCACATTTTTGAGCCACGATTCAAAGCTAGCACAAAGCTTTTCTCAAGCTATCTGAGAAATTACTAAAGGACAATCAGTCCTATGAATTTATTATGCAATTGTATTTATAAATCTGATTTTAGCAATTATATAAAATGCACTTTTATTTCTTTTTGCAATTCAAGTCCATTTATAAGCATAATTTATTTTCTTCCTTCTACAAAAATCTGCAGATGTTTTAGAACAGGAATTTTGAATAAATCTTTTGAACATAGTTAATTGGAATTAGATGGTATCATCAAATAAATAGACAACTGAAGTTTAATGACACTCCAGATGTCATTCAAGGACCAATGTTCATATGTTGTAGGAATCAAATGAGACACATAAATGGTCTGTTTACTGTCTTTCTATCCTTATTTTGCTTGCACTACCATGACAATCAATTTAGAAAACTTACTGCTATTCAATTACATTGTTTATGTGTACATAATTTTCCTCATTAACTCCCAAGTCCATGTTAATTTTCCCATCCCAACAATGCCTGATAAACCCACAAATAGTATAGTTAAATATTTGAGAGCTAAAGCCTGAAGTCCAGCTCTGGAATAGCAAGTGATATCAATGTATAGAAAATATTGCTAGATGCTTTAAACAGATCAGTTAGCTATTTTTTGGGAAACTAGTAGGGGGAATTTCAAAAGTGATCCTTGATTTAAAAACTTGTCTGAAATTGTTGCAAAACATTTCAATAATGGAAAATATGAGGTCGGTAAAATGAGGACCCAGATTGTTGGAGGCAATATGCTGACTATGTAAACTGCTTAGAGAGTACTGTGAAGCACTATTAAGCGGCATGTAAGTCTAAATAATAATAATGTATAACTGTGCTTTTTTGAAGCTTACATGATGAACGAATGTAACATAATTGATCAATTAAAGGTATGCTTTTAGCAATTCAAAACTGAATTCCTGCTAACAAGCTTATTGAGAACAGCATTGAATCTTGAAGTCCTAGTTTTGGATATACCTTAAAGCTTTGTCCATTTCTGTGAATGTTGCAGCTCACTTTCTGCAAACTTCAAAGTGCTACCGTGTTTCCCTGAAAATAAGACACTGTCTTATATTAATTTTTGCACCCAAAGATGCGTTAGGTCTTATTTTCAGGGGGTGTCTTATTTTTCCACTGAGGCCACCCAGAACTGGAAGTCTGAGGCCTTATTATTGGGGAGGTCTTATTTTCAGGGGATGCCTTATATTTCAGTGAGAGGCAA
>JANHFO010001703.1:394978-410934 GCA_032468095.1 Pareas carinatus
CCTCAGGTTGATTTAAGGAAGAGAAAAGCTGCTTTGAGGAGGGCTCCATCGCACCAGCCATGCCCAGCCCCAACTAAACCGTGGTGGCCATATTTGCGGCGGAGGAAGGAGGATAGTTGATGGGGGATAGACAGCCATTGGAGTATGTAGGTCTCTTTCCGTGTTAGGGGAGTGCTTGGATAGCCTGGAGATCTTAAGACCGGCTACTTACTACCTTTTTGGCTTCCCTTTAAGCCTTGGTTAATGGCCATCATGATCCCCGTTTTCGCTAACCGAGGCAGCCGCCTCAGGGCGACTGTATGCCTGATTTTGAGCATGATGAAGTTAGAAATGACTCTGCTGTTTTCCAAACTTCTTGCTCTTTGGCAAACCAGCACTATGTTGTCTGTGGTTGATGATTTTGTTAGTAGGGAAACGTCTTGCCTTCCAGGACATCCACTCCTCTTCTGCACTCCTTCCTTTGTTTTCTCCCAAGTCTAATAATTCTTGAAAATTAAGCAGGCAGTATAGCAATAGCAGAAATCTTGGTAATAATCAGCAGAGTCATGAATCTGGATGTGATAGAATACTGTCTTTAATTTCAGAGGTTTTTTTGTTTGGGTTTTTTGAGGGGCTGGAGCAAAGAAACAGCACTCAAATGGATTGGGTCCATCCCCTTTATTCCTTTTTTTATGCATATAAATTGTGATAAGATTTTTCTCCTGTTCTTGCCCCTTTATTCCTGTGGCTTAAACTGTGTATATCAGTGTATTTTCTTCAAAAAAAATCCTTTTGGCTTTTGGTAATATGTGCAAACCCTTTGTCCAGTAATGGTTGGACAACTACTTACTTTGTTTTATGACCCCTCTAGTAAGACAGTCTTGTAAAACAATTGCCTGGGGTGCACTTTTGGGTTTTGCCTCTTGTTTTATTGATTCAGTGGTATAAGCAGGAATAAAATGACTTGTTTCTGTTGCACTTGAGTCTTGTGAAAAAAGGGCCCACAGTTTAGTGACAGTTTCCAAAGGCTTTTGTACCATCTGTATTATAAAATGGGGGACCCAAACTCCCGGAAGAAACAAGCTCTGAACAGACTTCGTGCTCAGCTTAAAAAGAAAAAAGAATCTCTAGCTGACCAGTTTGATTTCAAGATGTATATTGCCTTTGTATTCAAAGACAAGGTAATCTTATTTCTGTTTGTTATTTTGATATATAAGATACATATTTGATGATCTTGAAAGTCTGTCTGAATCAAAACATAGAAAATATATATTAAAAGGGCATAAAATTTTCTCGGCATAAATATAGGATTATTTATTTATTGAATACATTTCTTAATACATAACCACTAAATACCATAACTTAATGGTAGTATTGTAAAGTTCGATTGTGTTTGTTTTGTTTATACAAATTACAGGTGTTCAAGTGTGGAAGCATAATACTTAAGATTTTATATTGTGTGAGGTTTGTATGTGTGATACAGGAGAGGAATAAAGTACCCAAAATTGAATTTTAAAAACATCAAATTATGCCTTCCAGCCAAACTTCACCTATTTAAAGGCCCTGTTTTTAATATAAATATCTTTCATTGAATTAAAAGAGATGAATTTTGTCTGTGCATACATCCTTTTAAAACTAAGGTTTGAACTTCCTCATAATTAAATTTCCTAAGTTTTATATTTGAACCTCAACATTTATTTCTTAGTAACAAATGTTCCTTAATTCTCTTTTTTTAGAGAAAAAAGTCAGCACTCTTTGAAGTGTCTGAAGTGATACCAGTTATGACCAATAATTATGAAGAAAATATCCTGAAAGGTGTGCGAGATTCCAGCTATTCCTTGGAAAGTTCCATTGAGCTTCTTCAAAAGGATATTGTACAGTTACATGCACCCCGCTATCAGTCTATGCGCAGGGTAAAATTAATTTTTTCTTCTATTTTCTTCAACAGTCAAAATATTTTTCTTAGTCATCGCTCCAGCTCTGCTTTTGGATCAAAGATTCATGGTCAAGTAAAAATTTAAAAGCAGAAGGCACTGGTTTTACTAAGGGAAACGTTTTTATGAGTTTCCTTCTTTTCTACACCTTTAGTATTAGTATTCTATATATCTTTACTGATGTTGAATTTATTATGTTACCTATTGGAACTTAACAGTATTTGTTAAAATATTTGAATAAAAAGACATGCAGTTTTTTTGAGATTAGTCTCATGTGGAAAATTTATAGTAGAGTATATGTATGGTTTGTCCCTAGTGTTAATTTTCCAAGTCCTACCTCACCTACTTTTGTTTTCTTATCAGATCTAGTTTTATCAAGATAAAATCATCTTATTAAAATATACTATTAAATATTAGTAATTCAAAGGTATGTCTTAACTGCTTTGTCTTTAATTTCTCCAAAATTATCTTGAACAATATGAGTTCTGATCTGTGAATAGATTATGATTAAACAAAGGATCCTGCCCTACCTTTTTGTGTCAGCATCAGGTCACACGTACGTGATCACAGTTGTGTGACAATGTCACTGCATATATTTCCATTTTGGCATCAAGTTTTTTTTGTTGCCTCTGGATCCTCCTAAGGGAAGTGAGCGAGATGATTGTCACAGATATTCCTCGAGTCATGACCATTATGGAGTGTGCGCATCATGATTGTAACTTGTGACGATCATAAAATAGATTGGTTATATGACCAATCCAATTTTATGTCAGTTTTTGCAGCAGTTAAGTGAATATCATGATCGTAAAGCAAACCTATGGTTTGCTATCAGCATGGTTTTGCTAAAAACTGGGAGTAAATGCTGTTTTTCTGGCTAAACTGTTGTAAAATATGGTCACATGACTGCAGGATATTTCAAACAGATGTCAATGCAGCTCTGTTACCAAGTGCCTGAAGAGTGGTTGCATGACCACCAGAGGCTGACTGTGGGAACTTTGAATCTGGGTCAAAAGTACTTCCAGGTAGACCCTTTGGAACTTCAGAAGGTCGCTAGACCAGAGATCTCCAACCTTGGTCCCTTTAACGCTTGTGGACTTCAACTCCCAGAATTCCTCAGCCAACTATGCATAAGATTGGAGACCTCTTTACTTAGATGATCAGTCATAAGTCAAGGGCTGCCCATATTTTGTTCTTTTTCTTCAGCTTTTCTGTGCTCCTTCGGAGAATGTTTCAATCAAAAAATGTCTTTAAACAAATTCACAGAGGAGGGGAGATCTATAGAAATCACCTTCATTAGATTCCTGTAAAAACATTACTCACAGGATGCTCTTCGAAGCAGGAGATTACTACTTATTCAAGATCTAAGCCAAACAGACTGGTCCTGACAGGAAAAAAACCAATGACTTAAATTCTATAGATTATGTAAACTGGGTTTTATTAAAGCAGCAGATAATACTAAAAATTGTTTGAACATGAGAATACCATGGTTCAAAACTGGATTATATGTGATGACTAAATTTGATGCTTTTTTTTGGGTGATTTTGTGCAAAAATTCTCTTTAAAATTTTTATGCTTAGATTTAACAATTGGGTGGCATATATGTAGAGTATATTTTAAATTTGAAAATGGTTTGCATTTGAAATGTATTAAATTTGAAAAAAACCAAACTATTTAGGAGCATAAAAACCTTAATACTATATAAATGTTTACATGTACAATTTTAATTGAAGTTATGATTAATACATATTTACATGCTACGATATTGGACACTAAATGATTTTTATCTCCTCAGGATGTGATTGGCTGTACACAGGAGATGGACTTCATACTTTGGCCTCGGAATGATATTGAGAAGATAGTCTGTCTTCTGTTTTCTAGATGGAAGGGATCAGATGATGAGCCCTTTAGGCCTGTTCAGGTATGGTACATGCAGATGGTATTTCAAATGAAAACCACTGCCTTTTAATGGTGATCAAATTTGATTTTTGGATTCATGAAGCTGCAGTTAGCAGTTCAGTGCCTTAGCTAGCGTTACTTTGAATACATCTTCCATGTGCTCAAATCAGCATGGACAATAATTGACTATCATGGGATTTGTAATGCAAAGCATATAGAAAGCAGCAGTTATATTGGTTGTAGCACAAGATGTATAATTGTGAGTATACATGCAAATAGATCTGGATTACCTTAGTAGTTGTTATATATTGAAGGTTTAATTCAATATAATTGAATTATATTCTGCAATGTTTAAGATACTGCTTTTTTAAATAAATCTTCTATTTGAAGCTAGTTCAGTAAGTTTAATTTACCTTAACATTGCGTAACAAATAATAACGGCACAAACTGTGATGGTCCCAGTAGTTATCCGTACACTGGGTGCCATACCTCCCAAAATTTGAACAACACTTCATTTGTGACTTACAAAAGGCTACACATACGCCATGCCTGTACATAAGGACCTGATGCATATGAATGCCAGTACCAGTTAAAGAACTGGCAGCTGTGATTTCACATTTTTGGGTATTTAATAATACAACTATATTAAATAATTCTATATAAATAATATAATGGTTTAACAATCGAAAAAATAGTTTTCCAATTGCACCTAGCTAAATTTGTATAGAATAATAGCTTGTAAATTGAAGTGGGGGAGGTAAAAGAATTGAATACTTTTCTTCAGATTCCTTGGACTTAATATTGCTTAAGTCAAAAATAATATCATTTGCCCATAATTCAGTTGATAGAGCTCATGTTCCTTTCTTTTTTGTTCTCTTCTGTTTTTATTTTCTTAGTGATTCTTTTGTTTTGCACTGGGTTTTTTTTAAGACTAGCATCTGGCAGCATGTAATAGTTCAAAAAATATCTACAAGACTACTTAATTTTAACAAATATTTTTGTTGTTGAATATTTTAAATAGGCCAGGTTTGAATTTCATCATGGTGACTATGAAAAACAGTTTCTGCATGTAATGAGCCGAAAGGACAAGACTGGAATTGTTATCAACAACCCTAACCAGTCAGTGTTTCTTTTCATTGACAGACAGCACTTGCAGGTAAACATCTTCCAGTATATAACAGTTGTTTCGTTTGTTATTTAGCTGCTGTCTTTGCTTATATAACACCAGTTGTCATGATAGAACATTGAAGCTGGATAGATAACATGGTAGCATACAACAAGCATTAAGCATAATATTGTGAGATATAACAAATTGACCAGTTTTTTTTGTGTTTTGGCAGTGTAATGAAGATTCAGTAGGCAGTGTCCTTTTAAATTGTAGAATTGAAAAATAGAGTTTTGCTTGTGTGCATCAACATTTTTTGCTGTTTATGGTAGTACTGAGTTTCTATTCAACTCCTTTTAAAGTATAACTTAACTTAGCCTTGGGAAAAGCACTTAGTATAGTACAGGTAGTCCTTGCCTAACGACCAAAATTGAGCCCCGAATTTATGTTGCTAAGCGAGAAATTTGTTAAGTGAGTTTTGTGACCTTGACACATTTGTTAAGTGAATCATTGCAATTGTCAAGTTAGTAACATGGTTGTTAAGTGAATCTGGCTTCCCCATTGACTTTGCTTGTCAGAAGGTCGCAAAAGTTAATCATATGACCCTGGGACACCACAATTGTCCTAAATATGAATCAGTTGCCAGATTGATCATATGCCCATGGGGATGCTGCAATGGTTGTAAGTGTGAAAAAAACAGCACATTTTCAGTGCCATTGTAACTTTGAACAGCCACTAAACAAACTGTTGTAAGTCAAGGACTATCTGTAGTTATGAGAGAAAAAGCAAAGTATAGAACTCTATAATATTTTTGCTGTATATGTAACTTTATCAAAGTGCCAGATTTTTAGCTTTTTCCTTCTGTTCTTCCTTTTAAGTTCCTAAATTATTTCTGAAAAGACAAACTAGGATAAATTTAAGCTCCCCCCGCCATGCATAAAGAAACCCTTTATCCTTGGTTCTGAAATTATCTATTTTTTACAGACTCCAAAAAACAAAGCTACAATCTTCAAGTTATGCAGCATCTGCCTGTATCTGCCACAGGAGCAACTCACCCACTGGGCGGTTGGTACCGTAGAGGATCACCTCCGCCCATACATGCCAGAATAGGGTTCTGGCCAGCAAAATGGGGAAAATCACAGATTGCAAGAGTGTAGTTTCCACTTTTCTCGCCATTTATTCTTTCGGAATAGAAGAAGATGGACACATGCTCAGAACACTATTCATCGTGAAACTTGATCATCCTGGATTATTTTCTGTTATCATTTGTATCTCAGAACTTTTTTTTAAAGATGTTTTCTGCATGGACTTTATGAAAGAGAATGCTCTGCATAGTTCTGCATTGCATGAGCATCTTATCAAAATGTGAAATGAAGGGACTGTTACACACTGAAAGAAATATTATCTGAGAGCACAAAGCGATCATTTATGGTGGTGTGTCCATTTGTGCTGGTCATGTCCCCTGTTTCAGTATTCATAGGGTGAAAAGTGAATGTAAGGGTGTAAAAGCCTTCTAAGCTTTGCTTTTAACATGATTGTATCAGAGCTGTGTCAGAGTCATTCTGATGACTAGTTCTCTGGCTTGCTACAGTAGATGGCTTACTATGGGAAAGAAACCTTTTAAGGAAGAAAAGCATCTCATTCATTGTAGGCATTAATTGCCTCTCTTATTTTGCTTGGCCATGTTTGAGTTTACTCGCATTCTCATTTTTGGATCTCTTTCCCCAGTTTGCTGTATAATTAAATGTAGAGTGTTCTGTTAAGTTGAATACATTTTACAGACCTGAGGTCTGAAGTAGCCTAAGCAGCTAAATTAAAAATAGCAGCTTTCAGAAACCATGTTGGCAGAGGATTGTTTTTTTTCCCTGAGAGTTGACTCGTAAAATGGCTGGTGAACTGAGTAGGAAATACTGGTTTCCAAAACATTTCTGACATGGAAAACCCTTTGAGGTTCTTCGGGGTGGGAGGGAGGAATAAGATCTAAAGCATTTGTGGATTTAATTGTAAAATATTGTTTGGAGTGTCAAAGTTGGTTTTGACAGAACATATTTTGTTTAAGATTGTGCAATGAACATAAGAAAGACTACTGTATAGTTTTGGCAAAGAACGCTTTGCTTATGGGTTGAGTAATTTTACTGAAGTAAATCTGTATAAGCCAACTCCCTTTGGGTAAATCTAGTGCTTATCTGTTTAAAATTTGTATTTAGCTTTTGTTTGGAATTGGAACAAATGAAAATAAACAAATTAGTTGAACATTTATCTGGTCTGTTATGACGTCCATGCTAGTTGTAAGGTATGCAGGCATTGAATTGGTACAGCAACACAATTCATAACAATATCAACGTTATCAGTAATTCTAGAATATTGAATTGATATCTGACAGATACAGCTTTGGTGAATCTCTCTGGCTGACCTGGACAGTCACTCGGTAATTAGTTCAATCTAATTACCTAATGATAACTGTTAATATACATCCGGAGGAGAGTGTGCTATATATGCATATGTGTAAATGAATGAAGAGGATACTAAATCTGGAAATCGGCATTTCTTAGGAATACAATTATTTTTAATAAGCTTTTTTTCTGTTCAACTAATGGTTGCTTGCAGATTAAAAGAGCAATTTATAAATAAAAAGCATTATGCAAAAGGAAAATATTTTTTATATTCACTTTATTATGATAAAGTATGTATAATGTTTCACAGGCACTTTACTGAAGGGATTTAGTAAAAATTTCATTCTCTGCTTCTAAGCTGATGGAAGGAAATTTGTATCACTAAAGTCAGCCAGAGGAAATAGAATTAATTATTGATTTACAGAGGACACACATATAACAATATATTACATGAAATAACATTGAATGTTTAAAATGAATGGAAATAGCCATAATATGGAGAATGCTTTTTAAAATGAAACTATTATCCTTTAACCCATTGAAATACATGTAAGATGTGGAATGTGCAGGAAAATGAAGATACTGTTCCAATAACTCATTAAATTGAAATTCTCTATAGTTCTTACTCACAGCAACTTCTAAATTTATTCTTAGAATGCATTCCTATTAGAGTCTCCATAGCCAAGACCAATTGCTATAAAATTACAGTTCATGATTTCCTCAGTTTGGATTTTTGATGCTCTGTAGCAATAAGGATTCTTTGTTCTTTGTGATTCTTAGTTTGTTTAGAAACTAAGATGGTCTCAAAACCATCTGGAATCTAAGAATTCTAGTCGGTATTATGGTACTCTGCATTCATTAATTTCCTTTGTTTTACATTATGAAGAGATTTTTATGTGGCTTACCTAAGATTTAAGGATACAGAAATGCAAATTAACAATCGGATAAAATACCTGCTGCTACATAATATTTTCACATTGCTGTTACAAACTAGTTTGAACTAGTCAAGTCTATGTAACACTTGTATAAAGGCCATTGGTTTGATCTTATTTCTAAATACATCAGAATGTATAAGCGTATCTGCACTTTTTGTTACATGTACATGTCTTGCATAAATAATGCACATGTTTAATTTTTAAAGAAAAGTAATCTTTAAAACCTTGGACACATGCATGAAAAAATTCAATCTATTTACTTGATTTATACAGGTACTGTTTGTTTTATGACTAGTCATTTACCAACCGGTCAAAGTTATGACTGATCTAAAAAAAGGAAACTTAACTCTTGAATCTGAGGTTGTGAAAGTTGTCTTCCCTGTGGCCATGTGACTGTACTTTGGGCAATTGGCAACATGGCTGCATTTATGAACATTTGCAACTCTCCATAATCACATGATAATGTTTTTACGATGGTTTTGCAGAACTACATTATAGGGAATCTTGGGTTTGCTTAATGACCATGAGGTTTGTTTTATGATCACAGTACTTGCTTAATGACCACCACAAAAATAGATCATAAAATTGGGTCAGTCATGCAACTGACCTGTTCTACAACCATTAATATTTAGGCTCCATTACAGTCATCATTCTACCTGTAGTTACCCATCTCACTATGGTGACTGTAGGTGACCAACAACATATACCATGTTAGCCTGAAAATAAGGCCTGGTCTTATATTAATTTTTGCTCCAAAATACGCACTAGCGCTTATTTTCGGACAAATGGCATGTTGCCAAATCCAGGACATTGATCCCAATGAGTCCTCTGTCATATGCGTCCTTGCTCCGCCCCAACACGTGCAGTTTCTGCCTGTTGATATCTCAGCAAAAGGCAGAAATGATCCCTGAGGTCGAGGGACGAGGAGGGCTATCGATACGTTACCAAATCTGGGACGTCGATCTGAAGGAGAAATTGCACGCGTTCGGATTAATGTCCTGGATTTGGCAACATATCGATAGCCCTCCTCGCCCCTCAACCCCAGGGATCGTTTCTGCCTTTCGCTAAGATAGCGACAAGCAGAAACTGCACACATTGGGCAGAGTGAAGGACCGGCTCCTTCTGCCTCTTTTGCTGCCGGCTTGTTTGCAATGGACGTATTACCGGTAAATGCGTCTGTCTGTCTGATGATCTTAACTAGGGGTTATTTTCGAGGTAGGGCTTATATTTGCGAGCAGTCTGAAAAAATCACGCTAGGGCTTATTTTCAGGGAAACAGTAAAACGTCAATGCAATGAGCATCAAAGTGACAGCTTCTTAAACCTAGAATGACATAAAAAACAGTCTATAGTAAATCACAGTCCCCACCATATAAGTTTCTAATGAACACCCAAGCTCCATGTGTTCAAAGCCGTCTGAAAAGATGGCAGGGTTGGGGTCCACCTAACGTGAGGACAGGTGGAGAAGGAATGGTGTTTCAAAGGACAGGCACTGCTGCAACCAAAGCCCACTTTCTCGTTCCATAAAATGACAATGGAATCTGTCGCGTGCCTCCTCTCTCAACCTGCAAGGACAATTAGATACAATGGAGAGGTGGTTTTTTTAAACAATCCAGTCCCAAACCACAAGTAGACAAGTAGAAACCCAAATTGTATCTGAAATCACCCTAGGAGCCCATGAAACTTGAGAAACAGATATAAACATGGCTGCTTCAAAGTGCATTGGCTTTGTTGCCTCCTGGACCAGCTACAACTTCTGGATGTTCTTCAAGAGCATCTCCATGTAGAGCTCATTACAGGAGTCTGGGTGGGATATGAACGAGATATAAGTGACCTAGTTCAGGAAAGGGTGCAATTGGCACACATAACAAAGTTGTGTAAAAACACTTGCCCTTCAAACAGGAGCTGTAAGTTTAAACACCCAAATCGAACAGTGGCTTTGAGGCAGTAGTACAATCTGGATCTGAAGATGGAAAATGACCAGATCCAGGAAACCCTCAAAGCCAAAGCTCCTCAATCTTGCTAAGGTTAAGTCTCCAATGAGACTCACAGCATCCAGATACTCAGACTGCACTCAACTGGTCCAGCTTGTGTGGAGGTGTAAGCTGGATATACCTCGCCTTGTGTTGTTAAATGCTCTCACTTGACAGTGCCATGTGGATGTTGAGAAGGAGTGGGAAGAGTGTCCAGCTATGAGGGACCCCACAAATTAATTAGATAATGGAATTCTGGCATAGAAATATTTTTTAAAAAATACATTATTTTAACCACTGGTCTTCGTAAGAGAAAAAATTAGTTTACGAGCTCCCCTGTATCCAAGCGCAAAGGAGTCAATGTTGTGATAGTCAACTACCGAGTACTGAACATTAAATTTCCTTTCTCCTGTAACTCCATATCTGTTCCAGAACTCCTTGGAAAAGATTTGAGAGGGTGTTATCTCCATTAGCTTCAACGTTTGGGGTTTCTACATATTCCACCTTTGCAATTACGCTTCCTAAAAAAGTCATTTTCTAACTTGGTGCAATTCTGTTCCATTTGTTGTTCAAAATGCTCTCTTCATTTTTTAACAACTTGATTGGCTCCCCTAAAGGATCTATTGTATTGTTTCCCCTTCTGCTCAGAATGAGGACAGGGAATAACCACAGAAATGCAAAAGTCAAAACTGTAAGCAATAGAGTAGTTGTTTAAATTGAAAACAGCTCACTCAGGCAATTCCAGTTCCATAAGATGTTTAATAAGCATGAGATCTTCGCTGTAGGGAGCATTAAGGAGCAATTTCATCCCCTGTCATTTTACTGTATGGCTTCATAAGCACTTTGCACAAACTAGGTCAGAAAGTTGCAATGAAGGACGGATGACTTCTTGTAGAATACTGTAGAAGAGTTCTGTTAGCTGATGGTAATAAAAGAAAATCAGGAAAAGTGGTGGTACTTTTTCAGACCTATGTGAGCTTTAGTCTAAAAATGTACTAAAAGGCTCCTAATTTTTGGTTTGTAGAATAGTATTCTTTCATTCCATCCAGATCTATTTTCACAGTCTAGCCCACCACCTATCCAACCCTGACTGACGTCACTGATGCAGGCATCAAATCTTCGAATAAGCTGCAATGGTGCTGCTGCTGCTGCTGGAAAAATGGAGAGGACCTAGCAGTCTAAAAGGGCAAAATGTAAACACAAGAGGCATGTTTATCTTTGAATCAAGCAAATTCAGAACCAATGAAGACTCTTGGGATGCGTCAGAATGTGAAAGAGAGTTGGACGCTCAAATGACCTGAAGGGATGAGAGAGTAAAACACTGGAGGTAGCTACTGGACTAATTAGCTGACCCCACTTCCTCCCTTCCCGTGCTTCCTGCTTCCCATTGCCCATTGTTTAAAATTTATATCGTTGTACTTTCCTGGTTTTTTTTAATTGTTTAATTGCCTACAGTCCTGAGATTTCCCAACGTTCTACCATCTAATTACAAAAAAGGGTTGACCCTCTTAGCTTTTTTTAAAAAAAACAAAGGTTGCCAAGTTCTGCCACCTGCAGTGAATTAGCCAACCTTAGCTGCAATAAAAAGGGAACCCAAGCAGAATCACTAGGGAGAAGTCGAGTGCTGCAGGGGGTTTCTTTCTTTTAGAAATCTTTTCAGAGATCAGCACAGTTATGGGATCGTGAGCAATGGAAATGGCAATTCAGTGGCTTTATAGCAAGTACCTTTCTCACCCCACACCCTTTAACAAAACAAAATTCCCTTGGAAAGGACACTGCCATTAAAGAGATGTTGGGTGATCTCCATTTTATTGGGCGGGCAATCCTTCTTCAACACTGGATTTAAAAAATACTGTCAGGTGAACCCCGTGGCTTAAAGGCACCCCATACCAAAGGCACCAGCAGGCCCTGCAAATATAGCGGGCTGAATCCCATGCTACCTTTTAGAAAACCCTCCTTGGAGCTCCCAGCATCGCCTTTTATCTAATTCCCAAAGATGCAAGACCACTTCGAGGAACTTCAGACACCACTTCATTTCGGTGTTCTGTTTCTCCCAGAGTTGCAGGGGAAGAATTACATTCAGGAAAAACAGCTTCTCTTCTCGATTCAATCCGGTGCTTAGAACAGTGTTTCTCAACCTCAGCACCCTGCAGACTTCAACTCCTACAATTCCCTAGCCAACCATGCTTAAAGGTTGTTGTGGCTGAGAAGAAGCAATAGCTTAGAAGATGTTATCATCTGTTCCTCCCACAACCGAAACTCAAAAGGAACTTGAAGAAAAACCCTGTTTTCTCTGCATTTTTTCTTCAGTGCTTGAAAGTTCACACTTATATTAGCTCCACTTTACTATTTTTCCTAGGAGAAAGATTTACTTACACGTATGTTCCATTAGCAAATAAAAGGGAGACCTAATCCATCCACCCTAGTCATGGTGTATGTAAATATAAATACATGAAGAGACGTGTATATATTTGTACACCAACAAATTTGACCAGGGGCCAACAATTTAATTTAAACAACAGAGTTCAACGTAGTAATGTTATTACCTTTCCCAATAGCCAACTTTTGCAACCTGCTGTAAAACACTCCTCCGTCCTGTGTTCTTGAATCTCTCAGGATTTGAATTTTTTTATGACTGGTGTCCCAGGTGCTTGGTGTGCCTCCCTTGAGCTATCAATCTTCCCGTTGCCTTGTTCGTTAAATTCACATTGGCAAAACCCAGAGTTTTTCCTTGCTTCAGGACCTCGGCAGTGATCAGGATTTCCTCTCCAATCTTAGCAGCTGACATGTACCTAGAATACAGAAGAACGGGGAAAGATATTCCTTACATTTACAATGAAAGGCAACATGTATCTTCCTTCACTTTGTCCTTACAACTGCCCTCTAAACCTTCTGAGGCAGAGTGAAAGAAGAAAGAGAGCGAATCAAAGCCAGCCACTGAATTTTCCTGCTTAAGCAACCATTTGACTGTTTAATAAAAGCCAGAAAGGAGTACTGAATAAATTGCTGGATATCTTTTGACTCTGCTTAGCCATGATATTCACCAAGGGACCCAGCCCATTGCTTTAAGTCAAGCCAATCCAACACAGTTTTAGGAAAGGCAGAATAATATATGCCATCCTAAATTTCTTAATTCCATTTTGTATATATAAACATCTTTGGGTATGACATGCACATTAAAACAAAATGCATGAAAACCTTGCTGCTCAGAACGACATGTTTGGGGAATTTGAATTGTAGGCTCAGTAAACCCATAACAGATAGCTTGGAAAAGCCTCCAGACTTAAGAATAAAGCCTATGTTGCATCCAGTGAGTCCATGTCCAAGCTCCATTTTTTTTTCTTTTAACAATCCTGTTATCCCTTGCATCGGGGTAGAGTCGGGGCAACTGAACAGAGCTGAGCATTTGCTGGTCAGATGCCCTTCCCAACACCTATGTGGAGCTCACAACAAATATTTTCCCTTTGTGCCCAGAGGGAGAAATCTCTGCCGCTAACTACGATCGAATTCACAGCCTCCTGCCTGTGAGGCAAGAGCTCCACTTCTAGGCCACCATGCTGCTCACCTCATCCAATCTCCAATATCATTAGGAAAAGGTTCAACATAACAACAACAACAACAACAACAACAACAACAATAATTTTATTTGTACCCCGCCCTTCTCCCGAAGAACTCAGGGCAGCTTACAGGCACGTAAAAACACAAACAACATAAACATTAAAAATATATAGAGAAATATTAAAGAAGGCCTGATTTAAAAGGGGAGCGATAAAATAGTTTCCAATAAATAATGAAAAACATGAAATTGAAGTATCACTATATAATATATTGAATACTGAGATAGCGAGTATAAATAATTTTTGATTCATATAAGGCAGGTGTGTCTACTAGCAGTTCTTTGCTTCACTTCCTTGCACAGAGACTAAGAATTGTAATGGCTTACTACAAAACTAAAGCTAAAATAATGGCTCTAGTACTTCAAAACAAAAGCATGACTAATGAATGTTTCACTACCTCTTAGAACTTCTGAAGACTCTGGCTATAGAAGCCTAGTTTCCCAAAAAGTATTTAAAGCGGTAAGTTTTAAAAATTTACACAGCCAGGAGTATTGCAGCATTGGGTTGGACTGATGCTCTCTTGGAATTAGCACAAGTTGGATTTCCCATACTCAGCACAGACTGAAGGTTAAGCTAAAAGGAAACGAACATGGAAATAAACTTCACCAAGTTTGATACCTACGTAATGTTCATGTCCACACTGACGCCGGGTGCTCCTCTTTCGGTATATATTAATGCAACTGTTGACACAATGTCCACTAAAGTTGCTGTCAGGCCCCCATGCAGAGTTCCCCCTCTGTTTGTGTGCTGTTCTTCAACTTTCATTTCGCAGACAATTTTCCCAGGGTTTGCAGAGACAACCTTCATCTGGAAGATGGGTTGAGAAGAGAAACAGAATTCCAGTTCTATAATATCTGAGTGAATTTTATCTGCACTCGATATGCACACGCTGGCGTTCTACTGAGCAGAATAATAAAGATTCCATTCTACTTCACTTCTGCTTTCAATCAGCATTCATACACCCTGTATAATTTTTGATTACTTTATTTGCAATTTTACTTAAATACTGGGCAGAGGATAAATATTGGCAGGTGATAAGTTTGTACTTCTTGGAAGTTCTCCCCAAGCTAACTCTCTTTTGCATAGCTTCTTTTGCTTACACAATGCCCCAGCTGCAATAAACTAATTAAAAGTTGCAGTGCTATGACAAATGTTTACATTTTGACTGCTTTACAGGGGGAGCCAGAGAGAGAGAATCCGTACAACAGGCACTAAAAAGCAAAAAAAGAAATATATTCACCACCACCCCTATGGTTCCTAAGGTAAAGGGATCAGGATAGAAAGTGGGGAAATCAATGTAATCTTTATAAGACAAATCGGGCATCTAAAAATGGACAAAATGAACCTTGTCTCCCCATCTTAGAAATATGTTTTAAAATAGTGAAATAAGAACTCTTTAATGAATGCAAGGAGCCTTTGATCCATTGCATCCATATCACAGAAAAGATTGTAAGCCAAGGACTACTTGTAAAAGCAGATAATAGCAACCCAGGCCCAGAACTCAATTTAAGTTTGGCCTCTTATAGCTGTGAAACCACAAATCTTGTCTTACTTTTGCAATTCCACCCAAACTTTGAGGAGGAAGTTTCCATTCCCTATATGCACAATAAGAATCTAGACTTAATCAAACTCATCAGAATGCTACAGTTGCCTCTCATGGACTACTGTGATGTGATTATTATTTAGAGCAGTGGTTGCCAACCTTTTGGACCGCAGGGACCACTAAATTCATAATTTTAAATCCCACAGACCACTAATGATTTTTTTAAAAAGATACATACATTTGTAACATAAGGATTAGAGAACTTCCATTTTATTAATATGAAAGGCATCTATTTAATATATCAAAATTCAGAAAGTTTATCTAATTATAACAAAATCGTAAACGCTTATTTAGTCATAAAAAAATTTCTAAAGGTGTCATTGTAACGAAAGTATTACAGTTAAGTTTATTGCAAAATAATTGAAGCTTCTTTAAGTATTACACATTTTTGGCGTGATACCGTGTTTCCCCGAAAATAAGACACTGTCTTATATTAGTTTTTGCATCCAAAGATGCGCTAGGTCTTATTTTCAGGGGATGTCTTATTTTTCCACTGAGGCCGCCCAGAACCGGAAGTCCGAGG
>JANHFO010001703.1:443474-454736 GCA_032468095.1 Pareas carinatus
AATGAGGACCCAGATTGTTGGGGGCAATATGCTGACTGTGTAAACTGCTTAGAGTGTGCTGTAAAGCACTGTTAAGCGGTATATTAGTCTAAATAAATAATAATTATTAAACCAACTAATTTGTCAAGGGTGGTAAGAGGATTCCTGCCCTTGAATTAGATTACCTCAACTGTCCCAAACCATTTTTCCATATTTACATCCCGACATTAGATGCAAGTAAGTCATGGGGTTTACATTATATTGTGGAGTTTTTGGTGAGATGGGCAGCTGTAATTTGCTTAATAAATGAAATTCATTTTGCACGTGCCCTGCTTTGCCTCTTCTTGTAGATATCCCAGTGGGTCCTTTGAGTCTAATTTCAAACATTCCAATTTTGTCTTCTAGAATGGAGTATACTCTACGTATCGGCATCGGCCTTCATTGCAGTTGCATTGGTGGTAGGGTTAATCTGGCTTTGCATCTGCTTTTGCAAAAGGTAATAGTTCTCTACATGGTTTAAACCAGAGATGAAGAAAATCAAAGCATTTTTTTTAAAAAATAAACATAATTAGTAACTGGCAGTGTGATAAAGTCATGTCATGCAAATGGTGTCCCCGATTCTCTCAGGTTTTTGCTTTGCTGTAGTAGTTTGAGTAGCACTAAATCTGTCCAAAGGCTTATAGAAATTTGAGGTTGGTGTGAAATTAGTAGTGCTTATGTTTGAAAATTTGCCACTGGTTTGTAGTAATGTAGTTTTGGCAGGATTTTGGGCCACTTTTCCCTCTGTAGGCTGCCCATCTTTGGTTTGTGATGCTCACTAACGTACATTAGACAGAGATATTTACTTATAAAGATCTTTTTAAAAGACAGGACTATCTGCTCTTTAATAATTCCATAAATTTGGAAAGTCAGTGAAATTATTATTAAACAGATATGCTGTTTAATACTTCCATAATTCATAGACATCCTGGCCAGGTAGTTTGAACACATCTTAAAAGAATCTGACGAGAAAATTTTTAAAAATTTAAAAATAAGCTCTCCCACCTATATTTGTGATTACACATAATACAGTAGAGTGGGGAAAATGTAGAATAAGCTACCTAGTTGGATCATACATTACATAAAGCTATGGTATGATTTACCTTCACTTTTAAATGTAAAATATCACCATCAGCCATGCTTTATAAAACACATTCTGACACAAAGAGCCAGAACCAATTGAAGTTTTATGTCTGTGAACAGGGTGAATCCAATCCTTTTGGACTGTGACCATCCAAAGAGGTTTTAACCACACTCGAGACACCCATACAGACTTGGTTATTTGCAAATGGGCACAGGATTATGCTGAGTGTGGTCACATCTGTAAGGCAGCTGCCCTTGCTAAAGGACATGAATAGCCATTTATGAATGAGACTCAAGAGCAAAGATGTGCATCATTAGGAAGTTGGTTTCCCAGAACCTAATTAATTCTGTTTATTTCGTAGCCAAAAGAGGACCAAAATAAGAAAGAAAATGAAATATACAATTTTGGACAACATAGATGATCAGGAAAGAATGGAGCTCAGGCCCAAATATGGTATGACATTTCTTTATTGTTTCTTTCATTCTAAAGTAAAGAATTATGATTTTACAGTTGAGAGGAGACTAGCATCTGAGAGAGCAAGCTAGCAATAAAAGTTCATCCAATAAGAAATATAAAACTATAAGGATCTTTTGCATTTTTCACAGATAACCACTCTGGGGAAAACATCACTGATTTTATAAATTTATTTCAATCACTTTAAATCTGTCTGCACTAAAGTATAAATGACCATTTCCAGGGATGGTCTTTTTGACTGTAGTTAATTTTGCCATTAATTTATATATCGCTTTGGACTTAAATAATTATTTCTGTGGAGAAAGTGGCTTGGTTTACAGATTGCACTCAGTCATAATGCAGTGGTTTTATTTTGGGTCAGTCTATGAATTTAACCAACCAATTATGATTAAAATAAAAAATCTTAGACTTAGTTGAACATCATGTAGCTAGTAGGATGTCCTAAGACTGCAACTGTAATCCTAATCCCCACGCCTTCCTTCCACACAGGTATAAAACACAGAAGCACTGAACACAATTCTAGTTTGATGGTTTCAGAGTCTGAGTTTGAGAGTGATCAGGATACCATATTTAACAGAGAAAAGGTTGAAAGAGAAAACTCCAGAAACATGATGAATAGTGACATGAAGAATGGGGTCTCCTTCAGCTACAACTCAAAAGATAGATAAACAGATGCACTGCTGTGTTGAGAAAATGGTACTTTAGTGCACTGAAGACTGGACAGCTCCCTGTCCATAAAGGGGCAGACAGACTCATAAATTTCCAGCATGGCAAAGGAGAGAGGAATACCATGGATATTTTGCTCTGTTCTTCAAGCAGTAGCTTTTAACTTGCCAGCGTTTTTTTAAGCCTGTTCACTAGAGATGGTGTTTACATCATGTCTCATGGACATCCAAAAGTTTACTATTAAAATCTTAGCCAAGGCTCATATGTTACAAGATCATAGAGGAAACCTTCCTTATATTAGTCTTCTTAGAACAGAGTGACTTTGTCTATTTATTAAGCTACTTCTGTCAATATGAAAATTTATCAGTTATTAAAACTGACCTGAAGACAAAATATTTATTTTTATTTGCTAAATAAATGTGAGTGTATGAGTGGGGGGATGAATCAAGATATATATCTGCTAAACTCTGCCGTTAAACATAAATCGTGTTTGGATTTATGACCGGATGAGAATTGTCCCTGCCTTGCCTGAGTTTAAGAAAGTAAAATAGCTGCTAAATAAAACACACAATTACTGATGAGCAGTAATAGTGCAATATAAGATGAATATATGGAAGGAATATATGTTCAGATATGAATTTGTTTTGGAGGGAATAAAAACTGACTCCGTCCAAAACTTTGCTTCTTGACAATGAGTGGGAATGGCACACAACTTGTTTTTCTTCCTGTTGGATGCAGCAATTCGAAAACTTCAGTGTCAACCTCTCTGTGGCACATTCCTCTTGTTTGTCTCCTATCTTCAGGGTCACTGTTGGTATTTTCTTCTAATCTTCTTCTAGAAAGCTAGATCTAGGATTAAAGATTGTTCTGCCTGTTCAGAAAAACAAGAACCACTTCATACAAGAATTTTTCTAGGATAATTTGGACGAGAGCTGTTACTCAGAT
Source organism: Pareas carinatus (assembly GCA_032468095.1). Lineage (NCBI taxonomy): Eukaryota > Metazoa > Chordata > Lepidosauria > Squamata > Pareidae > Pareas > Pareas carinatus. The sequence continues at coordinate 446,662 of JANHFO010001703.1, forward strand.
CTAAATATGTATACCTTATTCTACCTAGAGGCTCAGTAAAATATAATCTGGGATAATAATCTTGTATTTTCCTTAACTGGCTACCATAAAAATGCTCAAACTTTTTTAGGTTTGAATTAGCTGTTGAATAATTTCTAAGGGATTGTATCATGTAATCCTAACTTGTGTGAAATTACTTTGCAGTATATAAACAGGATGATTATACATGAAGCCAATAGTGGATGTATGTGCATGTACATTTTATACATAAAGTAAATTGCAAGTCAAATGTTTTATTGGATACGAACAATAATGAATGAGGAAAAAATCTTAAATGCATCTATTGGCCAATAAAAGCACACATCTCAAGCAAAAAAGGAGATCAAGATATTCTTTACATTAAATAATCACAGATGTTATGTGTGACCTCAATTTTCCCAAATCTAGATCAGTTAGAGGAACTTTCACATTGGATCTACTAAACTTTGTAAAAGTGGAAGACTTACAGAAACTATTTTACATTCAGCATCTGCTCTAATAGTGTGTCATTCCCCCCTCCCATTTTCTCTCTCTGTAATTTATGAGAACATCACAAAGAAGAAATAGTATTGCAAATTGAATTTGACAATAAATGTAAATGTCCAACTTTTATTATATTAGCAATTCTTTCTTAATCTCCATATCTGGTAAATAAAAAATGTAAGAAAAAGTTGATTATGTAATAAAAAAACTTAACTCCAATGTTCCCTTATATGAATGTAAACATATATAGCATTTTAATGATAAACATACCCACAAAAATTAGATACATTATCAAACTATTCAACATTTGCGACATTTCTTTGAAATTAAAATATATAATAGATCATTACAGCATTTGTGCTATAATCAGTTTGAAATTTCTTCCACATCTTAAATGGCACAATATTTTATTTATGAAATATTTTATTTGCTAATGTACATATTTTTTTACTGAAAGAGTACGAATGTTACAACCATAAGCTGAATTTTCTAGTTCTAGTTATCAAGGAAAAAATAATATATAGTAGTGAAAGTTGATTTGAAACAAATATTCTGTAGAATCAAACGTTTTGATTTTGTGCTGTTTAGTAAGCTACAGAGACCACTTTTGAAATCTAGCAATGAGACTAAGAAGCAGATGCTATATAGTAGTGAGGTTTAAACTCCAAGGAGAAACACTTTTAGCTGCCTCTCCCAAAAGCATGGAACAAAAACCTAATACAGAATTTCAAATGCAATTTGGACGTATAAAGTGCACCTTCAGTTTAATGCAGCACTATATCGTGCCATCCTAATTTTTCCACCTCATTTAAAAACAATCTTTATTACAAAAGAGAATAATAAACCATTCAAGCTAATTCTGTAGGAACCAAATGATTCATCCATAGGGCACTGACAGGTTTTCTATAGCAGTCTCATGGATCAATATGTGGTTTTTTTAAAATGAGCTCATGAAAATGTATCAATGAAATATAACTACTTATATAGTTACTGGTCCAAGCAGGTTTGAATGAATCTATTATGTATATTACAATCTATTGTCATAATTTGTCTTTATTACACTGTCTCATAAAATCTATAAGAATTCTACTTTTACTGCCCATCACTTTGTGCTATTGCAAAGCTTATTAATTGCAAAATCGTATTAAGTAAGTCTAGTCCTATTGACCAATAGGATATTAGAAATGAATATATATCCACAAGGACACCTATATTTCAGACAACAGTTAAATAAATATGAAAAATGGATTTTTATCTCATTAATTGAAAACCAAAGTATTAGTAAAAGAATAAAATTATTACAAATATTTAAGATTCCATCATTTTTATAACCCTCCAAATATAAGAAAAAAATAGTAGAGATGCTGCTCTGTGTGTTCCAAAAATATTAATAATAAAGATTTCCAAATTCTCCCAAATGCCCACAGCAAATATGATTTGTTTCCATAGTAGGACCAAGACAGATAATATTAACATTTGCAATCACAATGTAATCATGAAGAACTGCTTTATATCTATTGACATAATTGCAAGTACAGACATCTCTACACAGAAACCTGATCACAGTTATCTTATGAAAAGAAAAAATATCCCATGTTAGCTTGCTAAACAAAGCCTATGAAAGGCCAAAGCTGTAGCTCTACTGTTCTAACAACGGCTACTGCAAACCTCCCAAACAAACATATTTTATTTCTAAATACTCATCAACACCGTATTTAGAACCTTCTCTTCCTAACCCTGATTGTTTGACCCCACCAAATGGACACTCCACGGAAGATAAAATCCCTTCATTAACACCAACCATTCCAACTTCCAGCTTCTCGGCTACTCTCCAAATCTGGGCTGAGTCTTGAGAATAGAAGTAACCTGAAAGTGTGAGTAAAGGAACAGTACGTAACTGTAATGCCCACTGCATTTGAAACCTTTATTGCAAAACAACAACAACAACCACAAAGGCCAAATAATCCTAGTGACAAACAGGAAGACTGATATGTTCAAACTCCTCCTGAAGATAGAAAGACTGACGTATCATTGCCACCCTTCCTCTTCTTTTTCACAAGACAAAAACTCCAACTATTTGCAGCAGAATTACAGGAAAAAAACCATACACTTGGCAACCAATTGAAGCTACAATGGATACTCTCCCCCAAAAGGTACTTAGGAGCTGGATTTGATGGGTCTGTTCTGACACATACACCCTCGGATTTGGGGTGCTTGGCAACCAGCCTGCAATTCCAGCTGTTTACAGCATTCCAATGTAAATTGACTGCAATTTATGGCTTTTTGCCAACCTCCCCTCTCTCAAATGGTGGATTTGCTTAATGACTGTGGCTTTATGCCCACTGCAGAAAAGTTTGTAAAATCAGTTGCAGTCGTGATAACCTGCTTAACGATTGGCATTAGTTAGGGATGTAATTCTTGGCTCAGTTATGGCAGTAAGTCAAGAACTATGTTTATTTCACACCAGCTGTAAAGTATTCTGTATTTTTGTCATGTTTGGGAATTCAGTTAGCTACAACCTTTGAGATACTAGTCAAAGTATATATGAATATCCACCATCTTATCTTCCTTGAGCATATCAATTTTTTTTCTATCCTACTAGTTAAAAGCACATACCTGCTAAACCCACATTGGCTGAATTTGCAATGGCAAGTGCTTCTTCCTCTGTATCAAATCTGCAAAAGTGGAAACAGGACATCATTGGGGTGAAAAAATAATTTGTTCTGAAGTAAAGAAGCACATTGTGACATTCTTATACCCTTGTATGATAGAAACTTCCACAATTTCCTAGAAGATAATTTGGAAAATCATATATTTAGATGAACTTGTTTATTTTGGAAAAGATTTGAAAATCCTGAAGACACCCATCAAGTAAAAGATCCCTGGGCTAGGGAAAAATAGCTAGGGAAGTACACAGAGATGCATTCATTTAAATACAGTTAAACAAATGACAGTTCTGATGTGTTATATTTATATGCAGACTTCCTCTATGAAAGAGGGAAACATAGCAACATAAGCTATATATGTACCATGCATAACAGAAGGACATTTTCAGAAAATTTCAGAAAATTCTCCCAGCAACCTTCATTGATGCAAGATGCTTTTCCTTCCCTATGATCTTGGTCACAGAATTTGGAAACTGGAATCAGCAGCAAAACCTTATTTCACAGGCAAAGTTTTCCAACCTTTCCTATGATGATTCCAACAAATGTAACCATAACTAAACCATCACAACACTAAGAAAACCATTAGATTTCTCTAGAATCTTTAATCCAAGAATGGTCAAGAAGGATAACAGAATAACAGAAGGATTGCAGTGGGCAGAATGTGTGTGAGACAGAGAAAAAATAGTGTGCCAAAAAGTGACTGAGGCAGAATATATCTCAAAAATACACAAATGTGCACATACACACACACACAAAGTGAGCTAATAACAATCCAGTTTCCCTTCCAGGATGTTTTGTGATAAAATAATATGTGTAATCATTCATTGGTTTTATGGCAAAATCTTTGATTTTTGTGGGCTGCCCAGAGTCTTTGAGAGTCCAGCTGAATACAAGTCTAAGAATATATGGTTATTCATAGAGGAAGATTTCTGATAGCAGTTTAATGATCTGTGATGATTACATCTGTTCAACATCTGTTCAAAATGTTTAATGACTTACTTGATAACTGGAGCCAAAGGCCCAAAAGTCTCCTCTTGTGTACATAACATACTTGTCGACACATTGCAAAGCAGAGTTGGCTCGAAGAAATTTTTCCCATAACTGTGCCTTTTTCCTCCAGTAACTATGGATGCTCCTCGAGATATTGCATCATCAATGTGACTTTCAACCTAAGAATACATCAAACTTAGGACAAACTCCTATAATCCAAAGTAAAATGTTACAGTGAATGTTATTGTAGAACAGCAAACAACAAACATGACTGGTATGCTTTTTTAACCATCTTTTCTTTTAGAAACAATTCTTACTTTTTCCACTGCTTTTTCATTAATTAATGGCCCTTGGGTAGTCCCTTCATCAAATCCATGGCCAATACGGAGTTCTTTCTGAATGACTTGGGCAAACTTCTGGACAAATTCATCATGGATCCCTTTCTGCACCAAGAAGCGATTTGCGCATACACAGGTCTGGAAGGTAAATGAGATGGAGTCTTTGGAACAACAGCTGAAACATCTATAAATCAGAATAATACATCTCTGTCCTCATTCACCCTTAGCACCTGTTACCTTTTATTCATCTTCGATCTGAAATATGCAATCCATTTAATTATATAGGCTGTAAGCATAAGCAATTTGGGAAGGAGAAGCCCACAGAGAGCAATTTATATGTTTTCATGAAGTTTCTATGTAATTCATTCATCTGCTTATTCCAAATATGCTATTTCGGCATATCATTCTTATTATTTTAGCTTCAACAGCAGTACAGATCAGCTTTTCCCAATTGAGATTCTGCCAAATATATCAAAATTGCAAAAATAGCAACCCCACATATATAAGATCTTCCAATTTCTTAATAGTCTGGGTCCATTTTTCTCATAAGGTCAAATTCTAAGCTCTCAATAATTTTTGCCCTAACAATTCTAGGTTGTAATCTCCAAATATGCAGATAATAGAAACATTATCAAAATCTGATGCAGCAAAAATGTGTTATTTTTAACAAAAAAAGAAGCAAAAGGATTTTTCCATTGTTAAAAATTATTTCATTGATAAAATATAGGATCCCTTCCCAAACTACTGGGCATATACTGCCCATTCCTCCCCATCTTCTTCATCACACTGGAGAAGACATGACAACATAGGAGTTAAATGTTCCCATAGTAATTAAAGCAAAGGTCCATATAACAAAGTTAGTACAATTAACTATTGAATACAACGGCAATAGCTGGGTTCATATCACATGCAAAGCAAAAACCTAACAAACCATACTTTATTTTATTCTATTTTTGTGCAGCCCATCTTGTCAGAGACGACTCTGGGTGCTTACAAACATTAAAACTAGAATACATTAAAATAATAAAGTTATAAATAAAAACAATAATAATACCGTTAAAAGATGAGGGAAGGAGAACAACACATGGGGAGAGGGGGTGTCTTTCCTAATTCAATAGTCACCTCCACAGTGACAGTCCCCCATTGAGGCCCCAAAGTAACAGGCAGACCGAGGTCTCCAGGCGCTCATAGGAGGTCAGGAGGGATGGAACCAACATCAGTCCGGGAGCCAAGACATTCCAAAGGGCAGGAGCAAGAGAATGGCAGAGAGGGCTCTTCTCCTGGACTCTGCCCGCTGGAATGCTCTGATGGACGGGGTCTGCAACATGCCTCCGTTGTTGGCAAGGGTGGAGTAGGCCAATTCCAGTGGCATGAGACAGTCCATCAAGTAGCCTGGACCCAGGCCATGAAGGGCTTTAAAGGTGAGTACCAATATCTTGAATTGCACTTGGAAGCATACCAGCAGACAGTGCAGCTCGTGGAACAGTGGTGTAACATGGGCCACCCTAGGGACCTCAGGAAGTGCCCACGTTGCCACATTCTGTACTAACTGTAGCTTCTGAATACTCCTCAAAGGTATACAGGCCTATTATACCTGTACTGCTAAGATCCTAATTAAATTTCTTTACTCGTTGCCATTCAATGGGTTGCACATACTGTACATTTAAAAAATAAATAAATTTTACTGATCATATTTTTCTCAAATATAAGACACAATCAAAATGTAACAATGTTTTATGTAGCTCCATGCATAGGGGGGAAAAAAGGTTCCATAAGATTAAACTAAGTAAGACAAGCTCACCTGCCCTGAATTTCTGTATTTAGAAATTAAAGCTCCAGTAACTGCTTTATCTACATCAGCACTATCAAAGACTATGAACGGAGCGTGTCCTCCGAGCTCCATGGAAACCCGCTTCACTGTGCCAGCAGCATGGCGTAACAATATCTGTAAATATAACAGCAGACACGGAAAGCTAATTACCCTAAGAAGAATATTTCCTAAAACCAACGTTAAACTGTATAGCAAAAATTATCTGTTTCTTAAAATATACATCCATTTACATCTGGGATATGTCAGTGTTAATTTTAACTTACAGTTCATATGCTGTGCTTGCTTGTAGTTGGATTCCTTAATCTGCCTCACTTATTTGATTAGAAAAGTTTGCTTCATTGCACTCAGATACGAAGACTTACTTAATTAGAACCTGAAATCTTCCAGATGTGCCGAATTTATAGCTCCCAGGATCCTGAACTAGTGAAAATTCTAGATGGTGTACTTTGAAGAACTACTCAGGATGGGGAAAGTGATCTAGATCAACGTTTTTCAAACTGTTACATAGAACCTTAGGATTGTACAAAAGTTTTATGGGGTTCTATGAGAGATCAAAAAAAAAGTTCACTTGAACATAGTCAATGTTCTGTCAGTAAAGCTTTGCCTCTTAATCAGGGAAGTTCCAGCTGTTTTTTTTTAATAACAAATTCTGGATTAAAAGTTTTTGAAAACCCCAGGTTAAGTCAATCAACAGTGATTATGTTTTTTAAAGGTTGAACTTTAAGAAATGAGTTTGAATGCATGGATTCTGAAAATGTTTTAGGGCAAAGCCACAATTGGCTGCTCCAAAGGACATCAGTTAAACCAAGTTATTAATTTTCCCCACCCTCTTCTCTAGCAATGGCTTTAGGAGGCATTTAAATTTTCTTCTTCTCTGTGCATATGTGTATTTTGGCTTTCCGCAGGTGAAGGAAACAGACATTGTAACCCTGCAATAAAATGTCCACTCTTTATGTTCTTGTGGGCAGATTTGAGACTCAACTATAAAGAGTATGTGCTGTGGTGCCGCAATGTATGCTTTGTCATTTGAGCATCATCATGGCTACCTGTGAATATCTATGCTGCACTAGTCAAGGATGCTGCAAGAGGTCCATCACATCTGACGATCACCAAGTTGGGAAGAGGCCAGGACATGTAGAAAGGATGGCCATTCTTAAAGAATGAATAGATTCTACAAACTTTCCCGAGACAGCTGAACCATGGAAATTGTCAAAATTTACTTAAACAAATATCAACATTGTTCCAGTAATGCTTTAGTTACAACTTTGTGAAAATTTAAAAACCTGGAGTAAAAACTTTAAACACATGAATACTCATACCTTTCCTGTCGCTGTTGAGCCAGTAAATGAGATTTTGGCTACCAAGGGATGAGTACAGAGCACTTCTCCAACTGCTGCTGCCTGTTGTCTGGAACACGGAACAACATTATATACTCCTGCAGGAATTCCAGCCTGATTCGCAAGCTGCAGAGAGAAAGAATTGGAGAGAGGGTCATGGATCTGGATACTTGCATAACACATGTATTCTGCATTAAAATATTGTCACAGCCGCATCCAGTTCATATTCAAGAATTTTGTGGTACAAAATTATTTCTGGCATATCATATTATTGATTTTTATTGTATTTGCATTGGACTTTTATTCTTGTAAGCAGTCAGAAGTGAGTTGGGCAGCCATATAATTTCTTTCTTTCTTTCTTTCTTTCTTTCTTTCTTTCTTTCTTTCTTTCTTTCTTTCTTTCTTTCTTTCT
>JANHFO010001703.1:482817-493786 GCA_032468095.1 Pareas carinatus
AATATATCTTATTACATCAAATTAGGCATCTTTATAAATATGTCCTTCATTTTCCAATATTTAATTGCTTCCTAGCCTTCCACCACCATTTCATTATTTTTAATTACAAACTTTATCTCTTTTTCTTTTTTCTTTAACTCCTAACACAAACAATAATAAAAAAATTCGTCCTCATAATTGTATAATATCTCTTATAATTATCATTGAAATAATGAATTATTCGTGTCATCATTGTATATCTTCCTTGAAAAAGCATTTTATCTTACATAATTTTCTTTCATCCTTTACAAATCATTAAATCTTTGACTTCCTGTTTATTTTTTACCTGAAACCATTTATATTATCCCGAAATTCATTTTATAATTTCCTTAATCATCCCCATTTAAAATCATTTCATACACAATATATATTTCTTAACCTTTCCTTTCTTAATCTATTAAATCACTATATTCTACCTATTTCAAATTGAACATGTAATACGTAATATATAACACTTTCCCTCTATTGTATCTAGTTCAAACCTAAAACACATTCCTTATCATATATCACTTATAGAGTATAAACATTGGTGACTTTTCTATCTCCCTAACAATTATTTGATGTTACTTCCACAATTTCTACATCTTTAACAATCTTTTCAAAATAAATAGATCATTAAACTTGTTTTTCCTTCTTTTCAATTTTATCTATTCTCATTTCATACATAAAAAAAAGAAAGAAAAAAACTAAAATAAAATAAAATAGTTACATTATCCATTTATTCAAATCTAAGCATACAATGTATAATATATAGCAAATCTCCTTAATATTTTTTATTATATTTGATTCTATAATCCTTTAGAATCATCAGCCTTTTCCATTGACCAAATCCAGAAGTAAAAAATGCAGGAAAAAAGAAAAAAGAAAATTTTAAGTTTAACCAGTGCCTCTTCTCTTCAGCAGCTTCAAGCCCAGCACTTTCAAAACTAAGTTCTGCTTTATCTTAATATTTGGCTCTAATCCTTCTCTCTTATCCCACCACACACATCGTATTCCTCCTCCGTGCGACTCTTTTGGCTTGATCACACAGTTAGTTTGGCCCTTGTCTTGAAAAAGTTTCTTTTTGTATCCCATTTCCTTTGAAGAGGTACTGTATTCCTCTGTCATTTGGTGTTTCATCATTTCCTTTGTACTATTTAACCTCCTGTTGCTGTTCTTTTTCTGTCTTGTTTTTCTTCTTGCATTATTCTCGAATATTTTATTTTTCCCAATCCAGCGTCTCTCTTTGATTACCTGTCCTTCCCAAAAACGACATCGCTTGTCCGACATTTTGCGAAGCTGTTCAAGCAGCTGTAGGAATTCACCAAAATAGTCACTCATTCGTAGGGAGGCCATTTTTCTTGTTTCTTAATAACCAGCATTTTCCCCTTATATTTAATCCAACTATATATAATTTTGTTTCAACAGTTTTTACTTCTTTCAGCTTTCAACTTTTAATTAACTCTTCTCTTTATTTCTTTTTTCCTCGTGGCATTCAATTTCGCTGCTTCCATAATCTTACGGGAACCTTAAGTTTTTATCATCTCTCCTTTGGGCCGAAATTTAAATATCCCTTTTGAATTTCAATTTAAAGTCAAAGTCTCCTTAGCAGACTGGATGCATTGAATAAAAGATGATACAAATTTTCTTGACTTCCGTACCTTTCTTCTTTTCCGTGAGTCGATGTTAGATCACATTGCGACTTGCTGTTACTGCTGCGGCGTTTCGGGTTGCTCCAAAATGGCACTGAGCGCCGATCTGCCCGTTAGAGATTAGGAGCAAAAGGCCAGATCCGGAGACGGGACCGCCGCCCCGTCCATCCTTACTGCCGCACTCCCTTGGGAGGTTTTTGTAGTCCAATCCCTTTATGTGATTTGCTGCATTTTAACTTTGTATCATATTTTAATTCACTTAATGGTTAGAAATGCATTTTAATGTGAAGATGAAATGAATAACGAACTCCCATTGTAATACTTTAAAACCAAAGACTTTACTTTGGTTATATAATCTATTAAAACATTATATTTTGTTATTTAGGGTTCTGTGTACATATTTCTTGGCAACAGAGGAGGAGGTTTCCACAGCCTTCCAAATATTACCATAATTTGTCAAGTAAGTTTGCTGATGAAAAGGCAAAGCAAATTTAATCCACTTTTTTTACTCAGACAGAAGCATCTTGAAAATTAATTTCCTGGGTATTCAGTACAATTTTTACTCTGGATGAAAGCATCATTCTTATGTGTTCTTCTTTTAAACATAATCAAAATATCTGTGTAGGGCGCACTTTTCATTAATGGATACTTTGGGGGGGATTTTGGGATTTTTTGAAATTGTTTTGATAAATAAAGGTAGACTATAGCTCTAATGTATCTGGCAGTTTTGTTTCAATATGCATCAATAGTACCTATTTTATAAATAAATTTTATTGAAGAAGCTGTATTCCAACAATTGAGTTGTATTTTTTATGTGTGGAAACCAAGCTGTTGACAATAGAAGTTGTGAATTTTCCATCACTGGAGGCTTTTAAGAAGAGATTGGGCAACCAGTTGTTTGAAATGGTATAGCTTCTCCTGCTTGAGAAGGGAGTTGGACTAGAAGATCTCTAAGGTCCCTTCCAACACTTGCTATTCTGTTGCTTTTGCAGGAAATATATTGTAACCTAGGCTGGTCCCTGCTGACGGCTGATGTTGACAGGAATGGAAATAATGACCTTGTGCTTGGCTCCCCATATGCACCGGCTGGTGGAATACAAAGAGGATTCGTGGCTTCTTTTCATTCTTCCTTTTACAGAAGCAGTCAAAGTAAGCTTGGTTGGGAAATTTTTTTGTATCCTAAAAAGTATCCTATTTTGGTACTTTCAAATTCTTGCTGAAACAGTGTCAGAACCTAGATCTAGATCCAGGTTTTTAAGTAACACTCATAGGAATGATTCCTAGGCAACATATTCAATGTTAGTTCACATATTAAATGTGTATCTGGTTAATTAATTTTGCATGAATTTATCCCCACCTAGGTTGAATTAATGCAAGAATTTCTTATGCTGTCTCATTGATTTTCATACAGTGTACTGGATTTCTTACTGAAGCAGTGGTCTTCATGGCTTAAAATAGTGTTTCTCATTCTTGATAACTTTAAGATGTTTGGATTTCAACTCCCAGAATTTCTGGAAGTCCATACATGTTAAAACTGAAAAGTTTAGGTACACTAGCCTAGAGAAAGATATTGAGATTTTTTTAAAATCTGACATTATGCATTGGAAGGGCATCCAAATGTTATTTACCTTCTTAACTTTGGTGCAGTCTAACAAAGTCTCATCCAAATTTTAGCCACCGGGCCCAGCTCAGTATAGGATTACTTCAAAATAGATGCACACAGATACACATGCACACAGACGCACAACTGAAAGGGATGTTTGTTTATATAGGCCACATATAGAGATGTATTGGGTTGAGCCTTGGTATTTACAAGGGGTTTTCCAGATCTTCCATCCACTACCACTTCCTCCTATTTCAAATTCCAGGATACAGGTAGTCCTCAATCTACAGCCACTTGCTTAGTGACTGAAGTTACAATAGTGCTGAAATAGTACTGAAAGAAGTGACTTACTACAACCATTTCAGTATCCCCATTACATTATCAAAATTCGGATGCTTGGCAACTGGTTCATCTTTATGACAGTTGCAGTGTCCTGGGATCATGCGATCACCTTTTGTGACCTTCTGACAAGTAAAATCAATAGGGAAGCCAGATTCACTTAGCAACCATGTTACTAACTTAACAATTGCAGTGATTCATTTAACAATTGTGACAAGCAATGTCAAAATGGCACCATACTCACTTAACAAACGGCTCAGTAGCAACAGAATTTTGCTCAATTATGGTCGTAAATCGAGGACTACCTGCATTCATTCTGGTGAAAGATTCTCCTATCTGTATTTATCTAAATGTACATAAAGTAATGGTTCGTGCTATACAGAAAGATTGAACAAAGAAATGCTTCTTGTATGCAATCCGTTTCAAAAACAACTTTCTTATCAGCATGAATTTTCTACTTATTTGCTAGGCCTGCTCTTTGTATCAGATGCTGACTGGATGGTAAAAGGAGAAACAGATTATGCCTGGTTTGGCTCATCACTCAGCAGTGTCCAGCTCCCAAATAATATCTTGCTGCTTATTGGAAGTCCTTTTGGGAGAAACTGTACAAGGTGTATGGATTTATTTTTACATATATATGTATGTGATTGTCTTCTAGGCCAGAGGTCTCTAACCTTGGTCCCTTTAAGGCTTGTGGACTTCAACTTCTAGAATTCCTCAGCCAGCATGGCTGGGAAATTCTGGAAGTTGAAGTCCACAAGCCTTAAAAGGATCAAGGTTGAAGACCTCTGTTCTAGGCTGTCTTCACAACCTATCTTTTATACTTTCTCATTACAAATATATGCAACAGATAAGCATTTTTCTTGGGTCTCCTTTTAAAAACTCCAATGCTCTAATAATAGTCATTTTTCAAATATGACCTTGTTTCTATCTGCCTTTGAAAAACGTAGATAATTAAAAGTGGCACCACAAGCACAAGAAAATGAGCAATAATCTGGAGGATAGTGAGAATAGTAGTCTATATATCTGGGGATCTGACAAATTGAGAATAGCAACAAAGTTAAAAATTGAGATTCTGAAATGAAACTGATATTGATGATGATTTTATGTCCTGCAATTACTTTTTTTTTTAGTATTGTTCAGTGTTCATCCCAATTGATCTGTTTTTTTTTGCTATAACCATTATGTGTTCTAGCCTAGAGTGTTATTTCTTTGAAAGCAACAGGCAAGCTGTTGGAACGGTATATGGCTATATCCCACCACACACAAAAAGCTGGTTCACTTTAAATGGGGATGATGTAAGTTTTTGTGGCACCCTTTGAAATAATATAAAGAACAAGAACAAGAAAATGTTTGATTTCATGAGACTAACTATATATATATATGTATATATATATACTCATATTATAAACATGCAGGAAAATGAGAAATTTGGTTCAGCCTTGGCAACCGGTTTCCTTTCCATAGAAGGAATCTCCAAGCAAGTACTGGTAGTTGGTGCGCCAACACAAGGTATGCCACTTTGAACTTGGAACAAGACTTGGTAGCATTTTTATTTCAGTAATGCACATGACAGATGATAAAGAAATTCCAGTAGGCAAGAAATCATGATACCTAATCCAAATGTAGTTCTATAGAGAGAAAGTTCATTGAAATCAATTCAACTTAATATAGATGCATTGTTTATATACGATGAATCAGGCTTGTTGTGATGTATGTTGCTTTTATGTTGAGAAATTGAAGCTATAATCTTCTGTCATTGTTGGATCTCAGACACGCTGGTTCATTTGAGTCCTTAGCCCCATACAATTGTACGTAATATTGCACAAATAATTGCATTAGATTTCTTCGGGGACTCATTTTGGTCTTTTACATCAGGAAGTAGATCTTGATTTTCAGACATGTGATTTCAGATCACAAGTCTGAAATCCAGAAAATGTACCCCCCAGAAAATACACACAAAAAGTTGTGGAATATGCCTACTTCTAGCATGTATCAACCTTTCATGACAGCATCCATGCAATTCTGTTGGAAGTATTATTAAATAGTTCTTCTGGAATGTTTTTCGATTCCTCAGTCTAGCCATTTTAAGTTTCGCTGTAAATAAAAATGTTGGCCACAATGGAATTATTATTTGAAAAGGAAAATATCTCAATTTTAATCTGTAAAGGATTCCAAATCAAAGATCAGGATGCTCTGAAATACCTTCCAATGCTTATTGCAGAAGATGAATGGGACCATGTGCAGTAACATACTCAATATAGGGGCTTCCCACTGTATTAGACTTATACTCCTCTATTGCTGATTCCATTCCTTCCTTCTCCTGTTAACTAGTACTTTTACATTTTGCTGCATGTATCCTGCTTTACTATAGGTGAAGGTCTAGACTGAGCCATCCTTAATAACATTAGAGCAATTGTCCACCTAACTCATAACTTGCATCTTTCTTCTCCAATATTCTGTTCATTTCAGGTTTTTGAGATTTGTGACTTGGAGGCATGCGACCATTTAGTGCAGCCTCTAGCTGTGAAAGTTGTGAAATATCTTCTGGCTGAAATTACCATATAGTTTTCATTAAGACTGGTAGCTCTGCACATTATTATTCTAAAAGAGGGTCTTTGTTGGTAAACTACTTGATCATTACTTCAGATAGACTCAGTAGAGCCAATGTCTCCTGCATAAAAATCTAGATTTTTAACTCAGCAATGCTTTCTTGATACTTATTTTTATAACAACCATAATTCTATCACCTTGATTGGTTTCTCTCAGACAGCATCTCCAGGATTTCATTTATATCCTCATCACTACAACAAGCAGGAAGTGTTTCAATATATGACTTGATGGGAAATGGCAAGCCTTCCCTACTCAGCACATTCAATGGAGATAGGAGATTTTCACGCTTTGGAGAAGAGGTGTGCTTACAGGATCTGAACAACGATGGACTTGGTAATAGTTACGATTTTTTATTGCGAAACTTCAAAAAGATGGCACAGTAAATTCTAATGAAGGTGAATTCAGCATTCCTCCATCCTCTTTTTCTCCCAGGGAAGTAAGCTATTTCAGCAGCAATTTAAGACTTATCCTTCTGTCTCACTGCAGGAGAACTAATACAAAGATGTTTAAGACAGGTCAAAAAAGTAAAAACTGTGGCCATCACTCAAACAGTAAATTCAAAGACAAATCCCTCTTCTCAAACATACATCCTAAGATCACTACAACTGTAGGCTTGGTTGCAGTCTGGATGGGTAGATGCCTGAGGCTCTGGATTGGATCTTTTGAGACCTCTCTTTGTGCTCTGATCTAAGGTATGCCTTAGTTTTTGAGGAGCCCTCAGAGGTGAAACGCCAGTGACACGTCTTTTGCAGAAAGTCTAGAGTGAATTTGACTGAACATGAATAAGAGTCCATATTTGGTGATAAGGCTAGTGAAGCATTGCTAGTTTTCTGCCCTTATTGCTTCTGCTGATAGCTAACCAGTAGCCCTGTTTAGAGTGACCCATCCATCTGCAGAATGGCGGTGAGGAATATTCATACTGTTTGGGAAATAAAGTGACTCAGATTCATTTGGAGTTGGACTCTGGTCAGATCAAAGTGAGTTGCTCAGTGCACAGTCTTGTGAGGTTATCTGAACTGAATTCTACTCTATAACACTCAAGAAAGTGAATAAAATCCTTCAATCTGTCAGCTTGGCCAGTCTGTTGATTTAATTCTTGCTCCTTGTGGGCTATCAAAGCAACTCAGAAGGTGACCATGGGTTAGGTCTATGTGGTGTGTTGTCCACTTTGAGTGAGTTAATGCTACCTCTGGCTATGAAAATGGTGAATGATACGCCTCAAGAAACCACTGGATCTCTTGGTTGTTTCCAATCTTGTGAGCTGCAATAGTTGCCTGTTGGATTCTGGATGCAACTCGGGTTTTAGTTATTACCTATAAAGCCTTTCATGGCACAGAGTGAGTTATCTAGGAGGCTGCCCGTCTCCAATTGCTTCTTTGTGCTCAATCTGTTGAAGCAGAGTGGGTTGCTCCAAGCCTCCAAGTCATGTGGGCATCTTGCTTAACGACCGCTTTGCTCAATGACTGAGATATGGGTTCCAATTGTGGTTACAGGTTGCGGACTACCTGTGTGTTTTTGGTTATATTTATAGTGTGAATCTTTTGCTGTGCATGTTGACAGATGAAATGATTGTGTCATCACCTCTTCGAAACAAAAAAGGTATGGGTGGATTGTTTGGAGAACAAGTTGGATATATTTATATATACAATGGAAACCAGACCACTTCAGGTCACGTGACAGACCACTGCACATCATGGATTTCCCCTTGTCCTGAAGACTGGGTAAGTTGTTTTTGATTACATTTAAAATTAGTTTTAAGAAAACTAGTTTTAAAATATTTAAGTGTCAAAACATTACAATTGAAATTACTTTTAAAACTTAACTCTGATATTACATAAAACTAAGCAACAATATAATACCGTAACCATATTACTGCTTTATAATAAAACTGAATCATTTCAAAAACATACCTAATCTATTATATATGCTGTAGGTTGTGAAGCTGAAGAAAAAAAGCTATATTAAGTTACCTACAAAGAATACAAAACAAAACCTAACACAAATAAGGCTTCACAAAGGGTGGAAAAAATACCTCACCTAAACTAACAAAAAAAGCAAAAACACCTAAATATTGATCTTTTTTATACCTAAGGACACAAACTGATTAAAACATATACATGTGTACCAAAAACTGTAGATTGTATATTGCTCCTACTCAGCAGATAGTACCATTATATAGAATAAGTTTTTGTATTGAAATGAGTTTCTACAGTAGAAATCAGGCATGTTCATCAACTCAGAAAACCTTTAGAAATATTTGTAATTGATTATTATACCATTAAAAATAATGGTAGCCTTTCATTTGTTTGTCTTTTTTCCTTTCCCAGGCACAGTATGTCATAATTTCTCCAGAGGTATGGTAATAAAATGTTCTGACTACATTAAAATACTGTAATTATTGTTTTAATTTAACATGAACACTAAGGGATCTTTAACTATTAAACTGTCAATTGATTAAAATATTAGAACAGCCAATTTCTTTAGTTTTAAGTTACAAGAAATATCTTGCTGTTTCTAATCTTGCATCATACTAAGAATTCATTAGAACCAGGAAAATATTCCTCTTTTTTCGGTCAACCAGAATTAAGTATCAAATTAATCATAAGTAGAGAGATTTTCAAACAGCATGGACATTTAACATTGGGGCTATATTTAATATATTTACTACTTAATGGTATTTCATTAGTCATGATTAACATAAGATATAGTAATTAAAGTTGAATATCTTTAACAACTGCAATTTTTAAGTAAATTTAGAGCTTGTTCCTATTATTGAATCATCGATTGCAATCAGACATGTGGCTAAGCAAAAATGTTTCGAATCTCACTTCCAATTGATCACCATTTCCATCTTATATTAACTGAGGATAGTGGCTTTTGGAAAATTGAAGCTAGGCACAGTCAACAGCCAAATACGTTATGTCTTTCAATCTACCTGGCAGGTTGTTGAGTAAAAGATCGGTCTTGCCAGAGAACAGATTACTTAGTGGTTTTTAAAATTAGTTTAACAACATTTGGTATTGCTTAAATGTTATGATGCCAATCTCTGTGCTGTAACAGGTATTTTTATTCATTCATTTGGTTACCTGAAGCTGTTTGCTCAATAGATATCGTATTCCAGTACTGCTGTTCCTCATTGTAGAAACTGGTCAGGAGTAGCAGTGAACCCGTTAATTACAGAGTATGTCATTGGTGGCTATATTCTCATTGCAGGAAAAATCAAGATTTGGGAGTGCTCTTCTTACAATGAAAACTGGAGAAAAGGTAATTAAAACAAATAGTACTGGTTTTTCTCACAAAGGAAAACAAGGCCAGATTTGCTGTTTTATTACTAGTATTGACTGTTTTAACCCACAGAAAACCAGAATCATTTATGGAAAATTCCATGCTTGCTACATCTTTTTTCTGATCATTTAGCATTGAATGGAAGCTTTCCAATCTTTTTTTGTCTTTTGTTCAATGGTGCCTGATTCTTGGATGACTGCCAGGACAAATCGGTTTCTTGGCAAGGTTTTTCAGAGTGGTTTGCCATTGTCTGTTTCCTAGGTCTTAGAGTAAGCGTCTGGTCCAAAATCACTCAGCTGGCTTTGTGCCTAAATCAGGACTAGAACTCTAGCCCAATGCCTTAATTACTAGACCAAACTGGCTCTTAAACTAATTTAGTGACTTCCAGAGGTATGGAAATATAATCTCCCCAATTCATGGATTGAAGGGCATGCCAGCTGAAAATCCTGGCTGTCGTTTTCCAGGCAACAAACTAATCCTATCACGAAAATTTCAGGATACAGTTCTTTTTCCTAAGATGCAATATTAATAGCTGTTTTCTGCCTTGGTAGAGTGAAGTTGTTGTAGCTGCTGAAAGAAGTTCAACTAAAGCCCGGCTTAGTGGAAGGCTTTTTCTTTACACCTTTTGATTATCATCCTGTGCTTCAAAGAATCTCTTCAGTGATGTAATCTGCAGTTTCATGCACCAGTGATTCCTGGAAGCAGAACAGCATAACAAACCTGCTCCTGACTAAGTATATGAACAAAACCTTTTAAGAAGCTAATCATGCCTCTTAGAATTAGTGTATTTTCTTTTAAGATATTTGTGTTAAATGAAATCATGAATGGAAGTGTTTCTAAATCTTTTGTAGTTTTTGGTCATTAAATATTTTAATAGTTGCATGAGAACAGATGCATGGTTTTGTTTTAAAAAACTTTATTCCAAAAGACTCTGATCTAATATATTGGAGAACAAAGCCAAGAAGAATTCTAAATGTTGAATTATACAAAATGGCATCAATAAAATACATTTTCTCTTTATAACGTTACAAGTTATTAAATATTATGAAAACACTTCTATTATTATAATAAAAACACGAGCTGAGGCTCCAGAACTTTATGTGACCTTTAAGGGAAACTGTCTCAAGCTAACAGTTATTAACGAAATCAGTATTTTTTATTAACAAGAACTCATTTGATTTCCACTGCATCAAACGTAAGCAGTAGTTTAAGACTGGCCCCTAAACATGATTCACGGCCAAGCGTATTGACATGGAGACAATGCAAGGTATTAATATTTTTCTTTCAGATCAGTTACCTAGCATATTTTCATTTCAAATTAATTGTCCAGTGATATGAGTTTATATGTTCTTTATGCATGGTCCTTTATAACATTAGAGAACCAATCTATATATATAAAAAAGGAAGTGCATGTTTGTTCCTGGTAGGTAATCTCGGAAAGTACTGAACCGATTGACTT
>JANHFO010001704.1:36830-49595 GCA_032468095.1 Pareas carinatus
GGATAGGGGCTGCCCAAAACCCCGGGGACCGCTTAGAGAGAATCGGGTCCCCCATCCGCAAGGTTGCTTTATGCACAAAAATGAAGAGTTACCGCGGTTCCCACAATGGAAGAATGGTTGCAAAAGCTGACGGGCTTAGCAGAGAGGGTGAAACTGTTCTGATAGGAACGGTTTTGCTTTGGGCTCCAGGTTGGGGAGGAAAAAATATGAAACTTTGATTTTGGGTTCTACGGACGGGAGGGACGACTCGCTATCGAATTATCTGGGAAAGTTAAAAGTCGAGACTTGACTCTTGCCATATTTTACTGCACCAAAGGAAGGTGGAAGTCACCGCCTCCCCCCCGCCTTTTTGGCCCCATTTCCCACACTTCGCTTCTTCTCCTTTCCTTCCCTATTTTCCCAGTTTTATTTCATTTGCATGTTATAACTTAATAAAAAAATTGGGAGGGGAGAATCAAGTCTTGGATTTTCCTCCATGTTTAGCAGTCATGCACGCCTATGGAAATTCTTAGTCATCCAGCTCATGGCTGTCCCAAAGGTGCTTTTTGACCAGCGGTCTGCAAGGGATATAAACCCTTCCATGCCTCCCCCTCCTCCAGTCAGAGCTGAAGCTTCTTGGATGAGAAACGAAATGTCTTCAAGGAAAAACAAGGTCCAGTCGCCTCTTGAAAAAAATCACCTTCGGGGGACAGTTGATTGCGCTTTGGGATTGCTAAAATATATACGTGCATATAAAAGTTGCATCCTTTAGTATCCTAGTTTGATTTGTGGATTATTAGTATTCTATGACTGTTCAATATAGACCAGAGGTCTCCCAACCTTGGTCCCTTTAAGGCTTGTGGACTTCAACTCCCAGAATCCCCAAGCCGGCTGGCCAAGGAATTCTGGGAGTTGAAGTCAACAAGCCTTAAAAGGACCAAAGTTGGAGATCCGGATATATTCTGTCCCAAACCTTAAACAATAATATTGTAGGGCATGATGAATGTTTTGTGACAGGTTTTGTCATACATGTTTTGATGTGACCTGATGAAATGTTTTGTGACACGATGTACTTCATAACATGACATGAAATGTACTGCACGATAATGTCTGTTATGATTGTAAATCATTGTCAATTATAGCCTTATGATTGCAACGAAGTTTGTCAGCTGTAGCCTGTAAGTATTGAGCATGTATACCAGGGACAAATTCCTCCTGTCCAGACACACTTGGCAAATAAATTCTATTCTAAAAAATTCTAAATTTTAATCCTCTTCTGTGTAAGGTTTGAAAAGAAGCTGCTCCCTGCTTGTGGGTTGCTAATTTCTCCATACCCTGGCATCAGTTTTTTGGAGGATTTTGTGAATCAGTTCATTGGAAGAGCATCAGACTGAAGATCTCCAGAATTTGGGATTAAAAACCTCTGGACCAGCAGGTTGCAACCTGGGCTCTGTGGCAAGTTGCCAGGAGGGTCCGCAGACAGGTCAAGAAAAATTTGGAGAACTATACATGAATTAATTAGTAATTAGTTGAATTTGTGGTCATATGCTCAAAATTCAAATGCTTGGCAACTGGTTCGTATTTATGACGGTTGCAGTGCCCCCTGGTTGTGTGAATCCCCTTTTGCGACCTCCTGCCAAGCGAAGTCAATAGGGAAGCCAGATCCATTTAACAACTCTAGTGACTCAATTAACGGTGATAAGGAAGGTCGTAAAATGGGGCAAAATTCACTTAACAAATGTCTCATTTAGCAACAGAAATTTTGGGCTCAATTGTGGCCGTACATTGAGGACTACCTGTACTGTACCCCCCCCACCCTGGTGAGTTTTCAATCACCTGCATTTGCAGGGAATGTCCACAATCATGCAGAGGGCTCTCAATGGGCACAACCTCCATAACCACGTAGTATGGAGCTCCTCAGTACCAATCTAGGAAGAACAGTGATTATTTTAATCTTCAACAAGTGAGATTTGGGACTAAGATTGCAACCAATATATGTCAACTGGGGAAAAATGTCATCTATAATCAGTATCAAGAGTAATTTATTTTGTCCATTAAAATTTTAACATATTTATATATTACATAACATTTGGAGCATTACAAAGATTGTACAAACAGTATTAAAACTAGAAATCAGTGCAATTAAAAAATAAAAACATCGATGCTGTCTCAATTGAGCTAATAGAATCAAAAATACCTTGCCTCCGGCCAAAGCAATTTGCAGATACAGTAAATTGTCACGTGCAATTCAACATATGTACATGATTTGATGAAAAAATATTGGGATAAATTAAGAGTTTTATTCAATTTACAGGAAAAAATTGTGTATTTTTCAAAGGATCACCATCCTCTCCTTATAAGCAGCTTGACAGATGAGGCTGTTTCTTTTTTAAACTGATTAGATCCTGATAGTTGTAAGAGGTTCAGTTTCACAAAGGAGGAAAAAGCAAGCATGCATTGGGGAGACTGTCAGTCATATTGGCCCGCCCATATGCCTTCTTTAATTCTTGTTCTCGCCACATTAAAAGGTTAGGGCTTCTCTTCTGTATGGGTAAAAATCTAGAAATGCTACATCAGACAAAACTTACTGTGCATATATATTTGGCCTCACATTAATTTCCAATAGGATTTTCAGGGATTTGAAAATATTATGAAATTATGGTATCATATGAATTGAAGGCTGCAATTTCTCTTGTCATTGCCTGAAAATGGAAAAGAGACATAACTGCAATCAGACAACACTTTAATTAGCTGTGTAACTGCCACTGTTGAAGTATAATTGTGGTTCGTGTTGCAGAGGTTTGGTGGGGCAAGCAGTCATTCTCTTCGATTTCCCTTCAAGGACAGATTCCTTTCTTATTGCATGGAACTCCATCTATACTTCAGGTGAAGTCAGAATTCTGAAGAATTTTGGCCTAGCATAAATGAGTTTAATCCCTTCAGGGTGGCTCTTCTGACTTTTGGTTAAATAGTGGTTTCTCTGGCTTTTTTGCCAGATACCCAGACGAAGTATTCCAGATTTCCAGAGCGAGCTGACATATTAAAAAGACAATGGAAAATTCTGCTATTTATTCAAAACCACTACTTGGTTATCAAAAGGAATGTCATTTCCAATTTTTCAACATTTAAAAGAAAAAAAAACTTAGGTATAAGTTTTCATCATTGGCACATGACAGCTGAAATTAGGCAGGTTCTTATTTTCTAATACTGTAGCCTGGAATCTGACATGAAGGAATCTGTGAGTTTTGTTAACTTTCTCTTGTTTACTATTTATTAAAAAAGTTTATTTATAATCCTGACATTATAAGATGCTTATTATTAATTATTGTTGTTTACTGTTGTTGCTGTAATTGAAGTTTGTGCAACTGGAAAATTCATCTTGCTGGTCCAGAAATTACAGAACAAAGGACATAAGGAAGTTTGGATGCTTCAAGAATAAATAAAATATTTCATAGGAAGGAAGGGAGGGAGGGCATGCCTGGAATCCTGTTAATTGAGATGGAAGCTCACATACATTTATTTCCTGCAAGGTGGAAGAAGTTGCACCTGTTGGTAGACTCCAGTTTTCTTCAGCCTAATAAGAATATATAGAGTCAGGTTGACAGGAGGAATTCAAAATCAGTTACATATGAAGAAACACATCTTACCTATCATTAGGCTATGGAAGTATGTGAATCTGATAACGAATAAACACTCTGTATTTTATCTTATTGAGAAATATGTGTTTGATGACCAGTTTGAAGAAATATTTGGTATGCAATATAATTCAGTAAAAAGTGACGCCTCGGTCAAGTTTAGCTTGACTTAATAGACGTATCTATTCGATGTTCTTATCATCATGCATCGCCTTTTTTTCAGAACTCCCCCCCCCAGACTTCCTAATCTTGCCCAAGGCAGTTTCCCACTCAAGGGCTTGCTAGGCTATTCCTGTGTATCTTTCCGGACTGGTTAAAGTCTACCAGGTGATGTCACCGTTGATTCAATAGTTATAGAAAGTACTGTAGAACAGAAAATTTTGTGTGGTAAGTTATTAGCTGTAGGAAAAGACTAGATGTAAGAAGTTTGGCCGGCATAAGGAAAAAAATAGCTTAGACAATAGGGATGTAGATGTTTCTGTAAATAGGGAGTATTTGAAAAGTATTTGAGGCAGAAGTTGGACCCAGGAAGTTGAATTCTGCAGTGATTTACCTGTACAGTCTTCACATTTTGTTTCATTTTAGCTATCACCAAACTTGTTCTTGACATTTAGGGATGCAGAATTATTCTGAATAATTATTACATAATTGCCACTATAATACCACTATAATTATTATGTAAGAATTGATAATATAATAATACTCTGTTATCTTTTGGAAGTAATTTTTTGGGGTAGAGGTGGAAATAATTTGGGGCTACTGTGTTTGAAGACTCTTTATACCTCTATACTTAATCTTTCTATGATATTATTTTTTGATGGAAATAATTTCAGTATATCTGCTATTTTTTCCCTCAGTCAAAATTTAGGAACAACTAAGTTGCAATATATTTTGGGTTGGGGTTGGGGCCGTGAAACAGTCACGAATGTAAATGATTTTTTTTGTTAAAACTTTGCTGTGGGCTTCAAAATATACATTTCCCAACTACATTAATTTCACAATGGTTGTAATATATCAAAATATTCTTTTTGGAATCAAGTGACTTTAAAAATGGAATAATAATGCTATTTTTGATTAATAAGTAGAATTCAACATGTATTATAAAAAGCAAAGAAGACAGCTTGACTATTGATCTATTTATGTTCATTTAGGATATAAGTCTGTAATACAACACAGCATGAAAAAAAACTATTATGGATTAAGCATCATTTCTTTTTCTTTTTTTATATGGAAGCTGGGAATCCATTTTTTGAATCTTAATTGAATCCCATCATACCATTCTTATTGCCATCTTCTTTCTCCAGTTGTTTGCCTTTGATAATTCCTCTAAACATGGTGACATATAAAGACTGTAAATATTTGCCTCTGTATATTCTTCATTTTTGTTTTTATTAATCATGTTCACGTTCTTACCGCTTCAGAAATCATCTAAATGATGACGGCTATTCTAGAACGGATCAGCACCTTGTCCATCAGTGGACAACAACTCCGTCGACTTCCTCAGCTCCTAGAAGAAGGCTTTCCCAAGATGCCTTGCACTGTCAAAGAATCTGATGTACCCCAACTTTTCAGAGAGCCTTATATCCAAGCTGGCTATCGCCCTACAGGTCAGGATTGGCGCTATTATTTCCTCAGCCTCTTCCAAAAACATAATGAGGTTGTTAATGTCTGGACTCACCTTCTGGCTGCTTTGGCAGTGCTGCTGAGATTTAATGTATTTGCTGAAGCAGAGGACTTGTCTCTGGAGATCCACTCGTTACCTCTCTTCATCTTCGTCCTTTCCTCTGTTACATATCTGACATGCAGCCTCTTAGCTCATCTCTTGCAGTCCAAGTCAGAGATATCACACTATACTTTCTATTTTGTGGATTACGTTGGAGTCAGCATCTACCAATATGGAAGTGCCCTGGCTCATTTCTACTACAGCTCTGACCAAGCCTGGTATGACAAATTTTGGCTTTTCTTCTTACCAGCAGCTGCTTTCTGTGGATGGCTCTCGTGTGCTGGCTGTTGCTATGCCAAGTATCGCTACCGGCGCCCTTATCCCATCATGAGGAAAGTGTGTCAAGTGATTCCTGCAGGGTTGGCATTCATCTTGGACATCAGTCCCGTGGCCCACCGTGTGATTATGTGTCACCTTGAAGGCTGTGAGGAGTTGGCTGCTTGGTACCACACCTTCCAGATACTATTCTTCCTAGTCAGTGCTTATTTCTTCTCTTGTCCAGTTCCTGAAAAATATTTTCCTGGGTCCTGTGATATTGTTGGTCATGCTCACCAAATTTTTCACACCTTCCTTGCTATTTGCACACTTTCACAATTGGAAGCCATCTTTTTGGATTACAAGAACAGGCAAGATATCTTATTCAAGCGACATGGATCTCTCTCCATCATCCTGTCTTGTGGCTCCTTTTTTGGCTTAGTTGCTTGCAGTGCTGTCACTGCACTCCTATTGCAGCGCAAAATCAAGGAGGAACTGGCCATGAAGGTGTCCTGAAAAACTGACATACATAGAAACAGGGTTCAGTCCTGATGTGCTTGAAGAAAAGTAGGAAGAGGGATGTTTACTCAAGTACTGTATATAAATAAATTAACCAAGTGGTTTTTCCTCTATAAATTATAATCAAGGAATTGATTATAGGTTGGGCACTAATTTATTAAATTTGCCTTATGCCCTAAACATTTTTACTAACTGTACCTATTGCTGGGCAAAGGGCATTTAGAATATTTAATTGAAGAGTTATAAAGGCAGATTTTTCTAAATGTTCTTACTCTTACTTATTTACAGAAATTTGTATTATGTGAAAGAGGATACTAATGTCTAACTAGAAGAGTAGAGGATTGTCATAGACTTGCACATTTGCAAAGCTCTATCTCATTGGAAAATTGGAATTGTGAGTTATACTACTTCAGAATATAAAACGGGATGGAGTCACATAAGAGAAAAAGATCCCACCACACATTGGGTCTGAGTCCCTGATTTACTAGTTTATGTGTAGGATTTTTTTTCATGCTAAATCATAAGACTCTTTATTTGCAATCTGAAATGCTACAGAATAGTCATAGGTTTATGACTTCAGTGATTAGAGCAAAGATTATGGTGAGGGTTGACATAATAATCTCATTTGGTCTGTTTCACTTTAACTATGGCCTTGATACCATTGGTATCTATACAGCTCAAGTAATGCTGAGTCTTCCCCAGAGTTGTAAGCGTCGGAAATAGTATGGTACTAGAAGAACAGTCATAATTTGTGATCTGTAATCTGTTTATCACTGAAACCCAGATTATCTGAAGCAAAGAAGGGTAGAATTCTCAAAAGTAACAGAAGTTACTAGCCTCTCCATGAGTTGTTCTATGATGTTAAGGTAAAGCTAGTCATCTGAAAACACAAGGCAAATAACCCTACCATTCCCTTTGTATATATGCAAAGGTTTTTGCAGCGCAGTTACTCTCCTCGTGAATAGCTATCTCTCTACTGAGGCTACTAGTAATCAAGCAGAACAGGAGGTGCTTGCTGCTTTTAATGTGGTGTTCTGCACTTTCTCAATGAATCCACAATATATTTTCAGAAGAGCACAAGCCTCTTCAGATCTGAATGCTTCAGTTTCCTTCAAATAAGATGTGCTGTAAGGTTATCTACAAATTTAATCACTTTGGATGCTAGGTATCTCCCCTGCTCTCTGTGCTCTACCCTGTTTCTGACATTCCCACCCACCCCCAAAAAACCATTCCAGATTATTTGTATTTCTCCTATTCTAAGGATTTCAGATCGAACTGCAGCTTCACTCTGTGCCTCCTGATGAATTTTAAGATGTCAAAAAGAGGAAGAGGAGTACAACTATCATTGGAATAAAATAAAGCTTCAAAAAAATCAGTCAGGATTTCTCTGGAAAGAAATTAAAGGCCACCGGTTGGTCTGCTAAGCATGCTATTTTCAAGGCTTATACTGCCACTCAAAGGCACGATTTAACCATTTTAACACTGATTAGCATGACTATAAATATATCTAGAGTTTTTCATATTTGTTGCCCATAAAGCCTCTTCCTAATTCATTTTTCAATGCCTTCACTCTTATTATTGTCAAACTGTTAATTTTCCTGATCCCTTCTTGATTTTAGGTGTCATCATGTCACTTAAACAAAGCCATTCGGGACTTTTACAGCCTGAATGTTATTCTGAGAACCAAGATAAGGGTATAGTATTTCTTCCCTTTTTGAACACCAAGTTAAATCATTAGAGAAGGGTTGGTTTGACTGTAAAAAAGTATTACATGGAAAATTGTACCAACAACACATTCTGCTAAGCACACAGTTTTATTTGTGCTTTTCATCAGTAGGAGTCCAGTTGGGTTGTGCTTTGAGTCTTGTGGGACTTTTAACTTCTAAACTTTTACTTCTTCTCTTCAAAACACAAACACCATACCCAAACACAAATTGCAACTGTGGTATGTTTTATTTATTTAATGTTGTTTCCTATGAAATGTTATTTGCACCTAGCAGACAAGCATATAATTGAAAAGTGTGTGCCAAACTTGGTTTCTGATGGTGCTGGGAAGTGGGAATCATTTTGCATGTGTGAACATTCATAACAATGGGCAACCCTATTTGCAGTCTCGGAATGATATACTCAGAATTTTAATTATTGTTTCCTATATTATTTTTCCATTATGCAGTATATCAGTTATTCAAGGTGTCCAGTTTTACCACCTACTCAAATTTTGGTGAAAGTGCTTAACATATAGATACAAAGACAAGTGCAGTCCAAGCTGGTTTCAACAAAAATCATTAATAATAGTCTTTTTAAAAGTATTAGAAATAGATCCAATCAAAAGAAATTCAAACATTTTCTGCCAACATAAACACTGAAAAAAATGTTAAGAATATATAAATTATAAGAAGACAATAAATAAGCCTATCACTTAAATCTGACGGGCTGTATGAAAATTCTTAGTGATTTTATATCACCACCTAGTGGCATAATCAACTAAGATTTTTCTAATAACTGGAATGGCTACGTTGTTACTCAGCATATATTTTCATTAAGATGTTTCTAACTAAATAAATCAATAAACAGACTATGATTATTTTTTGTAGAACATTATTCGTACTATGAACTAAGTTGTATTTTCTGTGATTTCATAAATGATATATTTGTTTCACAGCAGCTCTCATTGAACATGTATTTCACGCCTGTAACTTGGTTGCTTACAAGGTGACATTAAATTTTTTAAACTACTCCACTTTAATGCATTGTAAAATGTGTCAAATTAGTCAAACTGCAGACATCGCTCAAATATAGTTTTAAATCTGTAAGCACGCTTAGAAAGTTTAGGTGTTTTTTTTAAAAAAATGCAGTCTATTAAGTTTCTTGAAATTGTCCTTCAGACTTTTTCAAATATCTGTCTCTGATAATTCCCAGATCCTTTTACTGCTAGATCTGTATACTGTATACATAAACTGTTATAATTGGGACTGATGAGTCCAAGTGAATGTGTTGTTATTAGAAACAAATGTGATGAATAAAAGGACTTGTTTTAGCACATATTTCAAAGAGTTGGTTCAGAACGTGTAGGAACCTATATGAAGGGAACCTTTTCAAATAGTAAGACAGTAATGCTTTTTTCAGGTTCATGTAGCTAATCCTGACTGATTTTGCACACGTATGATTTTGCACAACCACTTTCCTTTGTTTCCCCAAGCCCAGTGATGCAGAGATCACATGGAGCACTCTTGAAGCAGCCAGATGACATTTTGAGAGAATTTAGATAGCATTATGGATTTACTTTACAATAATATGGATCTAAACAAACTTTTTCTAATTCCAAGCTGGTATGATCTAGCTGGTTTTAGATTCTGGCAGTTGAAGTCGCTTCAAAATGCACATACCATTCCTCCTGCATGTATTTACAGAACCAATCTAATCCTATTATAGCAACTGAAAGATACCGCTGGCCGAGGGTAAATACTTCAGTTAGTCATTAATTCTATATATTGTTTCCCTTCATTTCCCCTTTTCTCATTTCATAAAAGGAGAGAGAATGTTTAGTTTTTGGGGTACACATTTTAATCAAAGAAGGGATACATTGAATGAAGCAACAAAATAAAGTGAACAAGGCAATAAGGCATGCAGAGTATAAACCTATTTTTTGAAGCAAATTTAAACTTAGGAGCCAACTGAAAAAGGCATTCTAAAGATTGTCCAGCCAGGGCATGGAATTGTTGATCTGTATTGCTTGCACCAAATGCTTTAATTTCCCCAACTGATTTGTTTACCAACTAGCTTTTTGTCAAGTTAAAACAACAGATTCCTGGAAATGCTTGACAGCCCAAATAATCAATAGTAGCCCGATTGTCCAATATTGCATTATGTAGTTCCTTTTGCTTGGAATTCAGCAGTGCTATTGCCCGGGATGTATAATTTATGGAGTGGGCTACAGAACACGCCAATAGATCGATGGCTCGTCCATTGTACACTGCCAAGGTGGGCATCCCCACCAGGGAAATTGCCAAGGACAGGATCTTGGTTTCACTTATCAGTGTCAGATTGGCATTGCAATCTTCAGGTAGCCAAGTAGTTTCCCTCCTTGACCTCTTCCGAGGGGGATCAGGATGGGCCAAACTATGCTCTAAATCTTTCTGATCAGTCAAAACAATTCCCATTCAGCTAAGGCAACACTGAGTTCCATCTGTCAAATTTGCAGGAATGTAATTGTGTATTGACCACAAGTAAAAAAACCATCCTTCAGGTAACTCAATATGGCCCCACCAATATGTTATCTTTTGCCTGGATTGCTCTGGCCAGTTGATCCTCCCAGTATTTAAACAAGTTCCCGGGGAATTATGGGTAATAATGTTCCCATTTACTGACGTGGCTTTGCCATAGCCATATACAGAGGCTACTGGAGTAGTTGGATGGCTTTTACAACAAAAGGGGTATAAAGTTTCATAGATGTTATAGGAAATTTTTTCATCACAGTTCCCCAATTATACAAAGTGGTGTAACTCAAATGTCCCATACAATCATAAAAGGGGAAATGAGTATCCTTGATCAAATCACTTGGGTTTTTACATACATGGATCAAACAAGAAGTTAACACATCTTTCATGTTATGAGTTTGTGACAGGCAAAAATGATTTTTTCCCAAGATGTTAGCTAATTTCTCCCATACATTAAATTCCATCCTTTTACGCAAATCAGTCTCTGATTGGTAATCTTGAGCAGATACTATAGTAAAACATTGTGTTATGTACAGAATTACTGCCCACCATGTAGCACTGCCTATTCCTTTGAAGATACTGCTGGTTTTTTGCATCTTGCTGGGACCCAAAGCACTCCTGATGGTATTTCAACAGCAGTATAACCTCGTCCCCGAGTAATTAAGGGCACTGGACTCAGCCAGGCAGGATCAGGCAGCTGTTTATAAAGTACAAGTGGGCGGGCGCTAGGAAGAACTGTCCCAAAATGTCTGTCCAAGGTTGATGAACCTTGATCGTGAAAAACTAAAAAATTTAAAGTAAAAGAGTTAACGATAATTTATTCCTTACAGTTTTATGAGTCGGGGCTTTATCACACCATCCCATCCGTTTCTGTTTTTAATCCTGAGGGTATAAAGGAATTGTATAAAAACAGTCATCAGTAATTGATAGTCATGAGGAATTAAATTAGGGTTAGGAGTTCCACATTGCAACAGACCCATGGGCACAATGTATTCATTAATCCTACGTAGATCGTGTAATATTCTCCAAGCACCAGACTTCTTTTTTTATCATAAACACAGGAAAATTCCATGGGCTTCAATTCGTCCTTCTTTCAAGAAAGTCTGGACACATTCTTGGAGGCCCTTCAATTTATCCTTAGGCAACGGCCACTGGTCAATTCATACGAGGTAAGTTATTTTCCACTTTAAAGGAATTGCTGTGGCCTTGATATGTCATTATACTTCAGTTAGTCATTAATCCTATAACCCGTTTCCCTTCACATTCTGACTCCCTTTATACACATTTCATTTCAAAAGCAATGATGATCTACTAACGTCAGTGTGTTTCAGAAGTTCATGCTGAGCAAACAAAATATCTTTAATTTTTTATTCTTTTATTCTTGTTTTCAACTGTTTTTACAATATTTGTAGATAGCTTTTATGTTTTATGTCTGTTTGTATAATGCCCAGAGTCACTCTGTGAGGGAAATGGTTGGTCTCTAAATAAGATGTAAAAAGAATATAATAGAATAACATAGAATAAAGTAGAATAGAACAGAGTAGAGTAGAGTAGAACAGAACGGGACATAATTAATAAAGTTGGAAAGAATTTTGGAGACCTTCTAATTCAATTCACTCCTCAAGCAGGAGACCTTATGCCATTTCAGGCAAATGGCTATCCAATCTCTTCTTTAAAATCTCCAGTGATGAAGCATCCACAACTTTGAAGGCAAGCCTGATTAATTGTTCTCACTATCAGGAAATTTCTCCTTAGTTCTAGGTTGGATAAATAAATTAGGACTGCATGATATGACTTTTGAGCTGCCCTACTTGCTAGTTAACTTCTGAGTGCTCATTGTTATCTATAAAGTCGTACATGACATAGGTTTGGTTGCATGAGTAACTGCCAGTCTCCTATAACATCTGGCTGGCCAGTTCAATCTTCCAGGGTTGACACTCTTTGGGTTCCTTCAGTTAGCATCATCTGGAAACATATCTTCTCTGTAGCATTGCCTTCCTTCTGAAATGGGGTTTCTTTTTTATTATCATTATTTTAATGAGTTTTCAGTTATCTATACAATTTACAAGAAAAGAAAGATCAGTAATACATGCATTATATTATAATAACATTTCCTTGTACTTTATATATTCAGTACATATTTCCTAATCATAAATATGTTCGAGTCTATCATTTGTTTATCATTTGTTGACTGCAGTTTCAAGTCACTTCGCAGTACGTTAGGGTTAAGGACCTCCAAATCTGGGGTTTCTTGTTAATAATGTGCAAGTTAGTCCTGTACTGCTTCCGTAGCCTTACGAGACCGCAGTGTTAATTTCCCATCAGTCCTGGTTCGTACATCATTCTAGCTGTTAACTAAATGCATTTCAAATACACAACTCGCTGAGTTTATCGATCCATTTTTAGAACATTTGTCCTTTAGTCTAAGTCTATTCAC
>JANHFO010001704.1:59207-73135 GCA_032468095.1 Pareas carinatus
GTTCTAGAATTAAACTGCCTTCATTTATAATATTCTTCTATCTAAATTTTTTCCACATCTTCCATCTTGAGTTTTATCTCTTATTTATCTTTCACATTAAATCCATTTTTAGCATCCTGAACCTTTTAAATAGTTTCAAATTTTATAAAACATTCTATACAAATCACTACATAATAACAAATTTATCAATTTGTGTTATAACAATATAACAAACTTATCAAATTTTTATCATTTAAATCCATTTTAAACACACTGAACCTTTTATCTAAGTCATATTTATTATGAGTATCCTATATGAATCACTACACAGTAGTAAACTTACCAATTTTTCAATCCTGTTTCAGAATCCTCTATTTTTACATAAAGTATTCTTGTCTTCAAAATTCTCATTTTTTACATCCTTATTAAAACATTTTTTTTATAATTATACCAATAATCACTTAGGTTCATATCCTAATTTGCCAATAAGGTTCTGGAGTTTAAAGTCCAATCATTTACAATCTTCTTATCTGTATATCAAAATTCTTATTGTTTTACATCCTTAACAATTTTTCAAATTATATCAATGATCACTTAGATTCATATCCTAATTTGTCAATAAGGTTCTGGAATTTAAAGTCCAGTCATTTACAATATTCTTATCTGTCCAAACTTCTTCCATCTCTCCCACATTTGAATTTCCTTTTCCTCAGGTATTGTATCTGCCTCTCTCAATCTTCTCATTCTTTCCAACAATCTAAAAATAACTTGAGTTGTTATATCTCCTTGAATGTATTTTGTATATTCCCTCTATTTCAACGTTCATTTGACCAATTGTGCTGTTTTTTGCTTTAATCATCGTAGTTATCACCCTTCTTTTTAATTCCTCTTGCCTTTCCTCGAACACTTTTTGTAGTTTTATATAGTAATTAAATCTTTCCACTTTGAATAGACTCAAATCCACAAAAAATTGCTGCATTTCTTCTGTTGTCTCTACTTTTAAATTCATCTTTTCTCTATCTTCTCCCTTTTCTTTGGCTTTTGTATAATCATATTTCTCTGTTTATCCAGCTTTTGGTGAATCTTTTTAAAATCAACGTTGATTTCCTCAGAATGTTGGTGCAACAGCTTCTCAAAGGATTGTTGAAATGTCTTTAACATCACTTGAATACTTTTTTCCATTTGTCTTGTCATTATTTCTTATGTAGGGAATCTTCATAACAATTACTCACTTTGCAGCAAAGATCCACAGTTTCGTTTCTTTGTAAGTCCAAATATTTACTTTTCTGTCTCCAAAAAATAAATCACAGCTGTTTTTTTCAAGTTCAGGCTTTGCTTTCACACATCGGTGCCACTTTCACTTCTACTTAAACATCAATAGATCTTTGAAACAAAAAAACTTTTCCAGTACAAGATATGGGAATATAATGTTCCTTTAGAATTTAATATTGATCAAAATTATTTTCTTCTCTCTAGAGTCTTTATTTCAGTTCAAAATACTTTATGTCATTAATAAGCCCTTCTGTGTTCAGTCGCCATTTCCCCCCCTCTTTCCGGATACTTATTTCTTTTTAAATCTATTTAATCAGGTAACATTCTTTTTTGGAGTAGAAATTTTTAAAACTCACCCAGGTGGCCGTATGTTGATTTCATGCCTCTTTTGCAGTTTGGTTTTCGAACCATTTTTGTTTCTCAGCTCATCTGCGGCTAAATGCTGTGTTTCCACAGCCAGCTTCGTAGACCTTCTGAGGGATTTCTTCCTGGTCTCAGAGTGGTCTCCACCTTTCCTGAGACCACAGAACGTCTCCTCCTCTTCACTGCCTCTCTGGAGCAGAACTTGGAACCAGGCTCAAATATGTCCTGGTCTATGAGCTATCAAGCAGTTCAGCTCAGGAGCTCCCTGATCCTGCTGCTCCACCTCTGCGCACCGGAAGTTCCAATTTAAACTCTTGATGACTTCAACAACCTGGATGAAATTTCTGAAAGAAGGTCAATCCATAGTAATAATAAAAACTCTTAACTATATTTTTTACAAGTCAATGAAAAGTCGAAACAGATGTTAAAATATGTATATCAGAATTCTTTTTCAATGGATACATAGAATTTGATTTAAATAGAGAGTCTCAAACTAGGGAGTGATGGAAAACACATGTATCTGTTTATGTATACAGTGTAGTTTGCCTTGAGTGGTTGAGGATATCTATTTGGGCTCTACATTTAATTCTCAGTAACTATGTAACTGTAGTCCTTTTTTGTTGCTTTCATTTCAGAGCATCCAATCATTTTATTCCTGTAAGATTGCATTTCAGAAGGTTTTCAGTAGTGAGAGCCTGTAATATGTATAAAACCAGAAACAAGATAAAAGATAGATGTACCATCAAAATAATAAGTTGCCATTAAATATGTGATGCACAAATCACCTCAAAATAAACACACGCACAAATACTCAGGTGTGTCACATGGTATAGGATTGATTAAATAACAAATTACACAGGACCCCCTAGTGTGATGTGGCTGTTAAACAGGTTAATGAACTCTTTAAACTGCATTAACAGAATGATAAAGTTCAGAAAATTGCAAAACAAAATTTGTTTAAATAGTAGGAGAAATTTCTTATGACTCAAAGCTACTGTATTTAACAGGGAAACAATTTCCCTTCACTGGGAGGTGGTAGGATCTCATTCAATGGAGAGGTTAAGTAGGCATCTTCATGGGGAGTGTTCTAAATGCCATTTGCTTTGAACGGAGAATAAATGATTTCTGAGTTCATTACCTGCTCTATGATTTGAACAATTTAAATGATTCAACTGCTTTTTACAAAATGGATTGATTCAATATGACTGGGAATTCTGGCAGTCTCAGTATCTTCAAGAAGACACCATGTTTGGGATAGCCAAACACGAACAAGCACACCTTGTTTTGCAGTTTACATTTGATCTTTAATCTGTCCAGGAGTCCTCAAACCCTGATGACAGCAAGAGACATTTTGTCCTCTCCTATTGCCTTGCTACTGACATGATAAGCATTTATGAACCACCTGTGCGCAATTCGGGAATTATTGGTGGCAAATACCTAGGAAAAACTAGAATCCCGAAGCCAGGAACCTCTGCAGATGATCCTATTTATTATGAACCTGCTGACTTAACCATAGGTGCTACGATAGAAGGTAAGTAGAAAGATGGAATATAAATATTTTAGCAGTGAATGTTTTGTCACATATTCATTCTTCATACTATTTTTTTGTATAAGAAATAATGTTTTTCTCTTTTAGAATTATCCAAAAGAAAACAGCATAGAAAATTATATGTATAATTTGCAAACTGGATACATTTTCTCCAATTCTCCTTGCTTTCATTAGGCACTATTGGGCTATTTGACCCATATAGTTCACAAATAACATATCTTTTCAAGTTACTTGCCACCCTTCTAATGTGTTTTTGATGCAGGATTTGACTTCAATATACCTTGAAATGATAAAATACCATTTTACTGAAAATAAACAAAGCACTAAAAAATTGTTAGTCTTCTTATAGCTTATCCCTATAACCTTATACACTTTCTTCAGATCAGAAATCAAAATGAGGTAGAAAGTAATTGTAGTCATGATTCTTGTCGTTTTGTGACAGATATGGCTAGCTTGTTTTACATTTTACTTCAGTTGTATTGCAAAACAAAAACAGGTTGTTGAGCTGCAAGTTTAGTTGAACCCTTTTATTTTTTGCACTGCAGACTTGTTCTAAGAAAATAGCTAGTCATCTATGATAAGGGTAGTTCAATCTTATCTTTTTCATTTAGAGCTTCAAGGATTCCATCAGTACAATTCAATGTCATGTTGTTACTTTCCGGATTTTTATTTTTCATGTTTTACCTGTCCCTTAAAAAATTTAAACACGTTATTGCTAGATTTAAAGCACCTATTGGGTGCTTTTAAAAATCTCAAAATATTCAGCTTTCTCCTTTCCACCAATGTTACCATATCACTATCAGAGTTGCTGAGAATTTAAAAACCTGAAAAAATGTGCATTCTCCCCACCTCTGGAAAAGGTCATACAAGTTTAATCTATACTTCTGGAAGTGGCAGATGGTTGGTCATGATGGTGACTGATTGTCTCTTTCATGCAGTGTTTGGCCACAGGTTCATTATTATGGATGCAGATCATTATGTATTGAATTATATGGAAAGCGATTTGGAAAACTTCCCAGCATCTGTTGTGCAGTCTATGAGAGATCATTTTGCACCTCGCAAGGCGGCAATAGAGGAACTAAAGAGGTAAGCACTTGAAAAAATATCCATAGGAAATGTTCCATGCCTAATTTTAATTATGCTGATTTTATAGCTGTTGGTATGAGGATGATGGAAGATACTACCTTTACATGACCATAGATAATAAATCAATAACTATATCATTTTACTTTCAATCATCACAAGAAGTTGCAGCTTTCATAAGGAGAGGCTTACTGTTCTGACCCCGTGCTTGAATGCCAACAGATCATGCCAGGGAAGGGTTAACAGGCACTCTATTTATTGAAGCTGACCAGTTGTCAGTCCTTAATTGGTCTATTTACACAGCAGCAGTCACCAAGATTTAAGACTGTTTACGACTGGAGTAAGTAAATAAAGGCACTCTGACTCTCCAAAGTCCAGAATAGTCCAAAATCAAGCAGATCTTTAAGTAGAAACAAACTCACAAGAGTCCAGAGTTGTCCAAATCAAAACAGGTCCATGGAGTTCCAGAACACAGATGGCCATTGACATGGAGACAAACGGTTGTCTGCAGCAACCTCCCATCTCCACCCTGCTGCCTTATATTCCCCACTGAGGGCAGGGCCCTGCTAATAATGACCATGTCTCTGCCCAGTAGATTGGCCAATTGCTTCCCGCTGAGCTTCTCTCCTTGCCCTGCGCTGCGCACTAGCATCAAGGACTGGACCCAGCTGTTACTCATCTGACCTGCTTTGCTTAGGGCATGGAGGTGACTGGCATTCCAGCTGTGGGCTGATGGATGGCTCAGGCTCTGCCTCTGCCTCACCCTCCTCAAGCTCCATTCCTTCCTCCTCCCCAGAGCTGTCAGAATGTAAGGAATGTCTGGGACCCAACCCAGCCTCCTCTTCCTCCATATCCTCTTTGGAGTTCAGAGCTGGAGGCCACATAGGGCTCGGCAACTGACAGGACACAACACTTACACTATGGACCCATTTCCAGTTACCAGAGAATGGTATTAAGAAAGAGCACTTGCTTTCATCCCACACCAAAGATGCACATGGTTGGTTATTGTGAGTAAAATAATGCTGGGCATGATAAACTATTCATATTTTCTTCCAAGTTCCTAGATAAATTAACTAATGTATCCCTGTAGATCATGTTCAATCAATTGAGTAAATATAAAACAATCCGTACTGAAATATTTTATTCATGTGACTACTATTTGCATGAAGCTAGAAATAACAGATCTAGATAGAGAAAAGTTGGAATTGTATTTTAATTTAAAAAGACAGAGGTAAAAATGGTGACTTACCTGGCAGAGTAAGATTAGGATCTGTTGTTTAGAATCAGATAAATCTGCAACAGTTAGGTTGAAATGGTTTGTGATTTGTTTTCAGCCACTTAATTTTTAGGCTGATAAAAATTTTAGTAGATTGGTCAGAGTGCATTGCAAATTGGGGTTATTCATTGCCAGTATAAATTGTCCCTGCATTACTGTGACATAGAAGTAAACCTTAAGAATGGCTTTTCTTTTAAACAGTAGATTTTATCGATTTTGTTGTGAGCCCTAATATTTCCACAAGCCCCAAATATAAAATGTACCTAAACATAGTTAGATTAAAATGCAGGTGATTAATATAATCTATTAATCATAATTTTAGGAAGCCTTTCAAGATGCTTGAGTCTTGAGGACATCATATAACATCTTAGCTTATGTAAAGGAAGTTCTTATCTCCCTCTAGGTTAGCTTCCAATGAGCCTGACCCACAGGAGCTAGCTGCAGTAGTGGAGCAGATTCAGGAACACATGAGGCGGCATAATTATCTTCCAGACAGCAATATGCAGGAAGCTTTCCTTCAGCAGGATAAAGATGGCTCAGGGCTTCTAAACAAAGCAGAGTTCTTTGCCCTTTGTGATCATTTTAAAATACCAACTGATGACCCGATTTTCCAAAAGGTAAAAAGTAGGAGCTGACAATCTATTCTATCTGTAAGCCAAGGATGATCAACAGTGAGAACAATGATGTAAATGTTCAAAAGGAGAAATAACTGTATCTAGACTTTGGAATTTGGAATACAGGTAAAGGTATTTATAGTATATGGAGATACTGGTACATCGGTTCCTTCCATAATGCTGCCAATATGACTCGGAGACTGGGATCGAACTAAAATCATTGTGTTACACATTTGTTTTTATTTCTTTATATATTATCAATAAATGAGAATTGTGGCATAATACAGAATAGAATACAGAATAACAGAGTTGAAAGGGACTTTGGAGGTCTACTAGTTCACACCCTGTCCAAGCAGGAGGCCCTATACCATTCTGGCTATCCAATCTCTTCTTAAAAACCTCCAGTGTTAAATGCTGTTTGGTTCTATTGCTTGGAGAGTTACCATCTGGAATATATCTTTACATAGAGATTTCTTGCTAATTCATGCTGTACTTAATAGAATTTTCCTAAGTTTATCAAAGCAATGGTAAGTTACTACATATTTACATGAGTGAGATGTGCCTGATTTCTGCTAGGATTTTAGGAGTGACAAATTTTAGAATTCAGAGTGGTTTGTATTAGCCATTTTCTGAAATCCTTTTGTATGCTCACCATTTAAGTATTATTAAATGATATGTTATTGCACTTGGCTAGTGGCATTCCATGTTTTTTAAAAATGATTTATCTTATTTGAGTCCCAATATTGATGATTTATTATGTAATAATTGTCATTTGCAGCACTAGTTATTTAGCTAAAATGTTCTAAAGTCTTTCCCAGATCTTTGAGTACAGTGATGGCAGCATTTCATCACTAAGCAATGTAGTTCTAAAGGTTGACATCATGTGACCATATTGCTTAGCAACAGCAATTCTGACACTCACTATTGCTGTCATTAACTAAATCCCATTGGTCATTAACCCCAATCCAAGCCACTCCCAGCTTGATCCCTCTCAGCCTCAAGACTCAGTTCTTCCAAGGTAAGGGACTGCCTCCCCTACAACTTCCCGCAACTGCCTATTTATTTCCCCAATCTCGGTCCTTCTGGTCAGCCTGCATCCTGCTTTGTAGGGTGGCAAACAGCTTCAGAACCTCCGTTGTGGGGCTGCTTGCCACCTTGGGAAGCCACAGACTGGCCCAGCAGTGTGATGCAAAGTCCCAGCCACCCCAGCCTAAGTTGCCCTTCATTCAGAAGCCCGTGATGCTATAAGACTTTGCTGTCTTCCTGCTTTGCTGCTGCTGTGGCCTGCCTGGCCACGTGAGGTCTTCTTCTCCAGGTCTCATAAGGATACTGCAACTTGTGACAGGGAAAAAGCCTCTTGTGGCCAGCAGCAACAACCTCACAAAGACTGGGCGCACTTGGTCAGCAGTGGGAGTAATATGGTAATGGTCAGCTGAGGTGGCAGAGCCTAGGGTGACAGGAACTGTGTAGTGCAAGGGGACAAAAGAGCACAAATGGAGGATGGGTCGCGGATGTTGATGTGCCCCTGTAGTTGTGTGGGTGGGTTGCCAAGTACCTGAATTGTGATCATGGAACAAAGGGGGCCCTGCAATGGCCATAACTCCAGAGACCAGGTAAAGTATTATTTGTTCAGCACTGCTGTAGCTTCAAACTCAAAGACAATTTGTATTTAATTTAAATGTACACATTCATTACAATCCTATTGTTATTCTCTTTCATTTCCGTTTGAAAGAACATTATTCCTGATCACCCACCCCCCTCATTTTAACCAGTATATTAACAAATGCTACTTAGATGTCAAATTTTATTGAATAGCAGTGATTTTTTTGGATTTTGTAATAAGTAATAGATTTGAAATTGACATTGAAATGTGGGAAAGAAAATGATAAAAAAGCTCTCTGAGTAAAACTGCACTATTTCAGTAATTGGAGGGTAGTCAGTTGTTTCCTTTTCCCAATAGTATATTACGTCTGTGTTTTCACATACCCTAACAATCCAGCAATTTAGAGAAATTATTAGAAAACAGCCTGTCTTTTGTTGTTCTAATCTGAAGATTAGAAACAAAAATCTTACCACTTCAGATTAACTGCTCTTAGAAAATGTGACATTTAAAAAAAATAAATTACAACATTTGCAACTTCTCATTGGTTTCTCTCTCTTTTTGCAGCTTACTAAGATATGTTCTCATGGGGAAAATCAGATCAGATACCCTGACTTCCTCAGAGCTTTCCAATGTTGATCAGTTCAAAACTAGCAGTTACCAGCTATAAAAGATCAATTTCTATTAAAGATGCTAATTATTGAAAAATGCTCTGGTATTCCTTCCTTTTTCTACCATGTACTCAAATTATCATTTTCCAAATTATTTGGCAAAAACAGTCTATCACAGGTCTGATCCTTCTTGAAATAGAGTGAGGGTGATTATCTCAATGAATATAATTATGGGTAGTTTTTTATTTTATTGCTTGGGAAGCAAATAGACACTTGTGGGATTCTGTATCAAGTGGCAAAGTAACTATCCTTTAGTCCTTTAGTAGTAGACCTACCTTATCAGTTATGAACACTATGCCTGTCTACCATAGTATATCCCAGCTGGTTCGGTCTGGCAGGATTGGTGTACTCTGGGTTCCATCTTTCAGGTCCTGGAAGTGTGCCTTCTCTGTAGTAATGCTTGTGCTCTAGAATGTGGTTTCCCTGAGATTTGTATGACTCCCACACTACTGTGCTCCAAATGTGTGGCTTGTTACTTGTTTTAAAATGTTTTTAACAATTTGTAAACAATCCAGAATTGCTAGGAGTTGAGTGGCATATAAATTTATTTTATTATTATTATATCAAATGCATAGAAAAGTTAAATCCCTTAACCATCCATCTTATGAAAACGTGTATTAAAAGAACCTTAGGATCCAGATCTTTCCAGTTCTTAAAGTGTGAGGGGAAGACATTTATTGGCAGTCCACTGCTAATATAATTTGCTTCTTGTTGCCTGAAGAAAGTAAATAGCCCTTCATTTAAGAAAGAATAAAACTTTCTTAGGTCTACATATAAGAACCAAACAAGCTTTATGTTATATGTTTTAATAGAGCCACTTTGCACTTGCTCTGTCCAGGATTTTCTTCTTTGGGACGTCTTACAATCTCAGCATATTTCATAGGGGTTTCAAACATGTTCAAATATTCTGATATTCCTCAGCCAGGCAACCAAGTGACGCTTATAGTACTGAACACCAAGCTGATTAGGAACCATGCTTTCATAATTCATGGTGAAGAACAAATTAGTAGTGAATGAACAATGGTACTTTTCATCATTCTATGCCTTTTTATTTCAGAAAAATAGTTGTATCACAGATTGTTTTTATAAAAGCTCTTTAACAATAACAAAAAATCATAAATTGGATTTTTCAATGGTGGGAATAAAATCTTGAGAAAAATAATCCTCAAAAAATGTTCCCTCCCTCCTACAAACCAGGAGTCAACAAGATTAAATTTAAATATGCAAGATTAGGCTTAGTTTTGGTCCATAATTACTAACAGGAAAAAACCCAGCCATGTACACTTCTAATATAACATTTTCTGCTCTATACTGTCATTTGTAGAACTATTATAATACTTAATTTCTGAAGGAAGGTCAACAAAACAAAGCCCTTAGAAACAACCCTGATGTAGCTGTGGTTTCAGGATAATATTTTTTTTTCTGGAAGACACAAAAAAACGTATAGAGGTAAATGGTTTTCCACTTAATAGTATCAGAAACAGAACAAAATCTTAATTTCAACCAGACTGACAGCAAATTATCTGCAACCGTCACAATACATTTTACATAACATCAATTTGTTTAAAAAACAAAGCCTAAAAAAAAATTGTATGGATAGGACATTTGTTTTGCTAGCTGCTTTATCACAAGGATATTTCAAAGAAAAGCAAACCCTATGCTATTTCCCAAATCACAAAGATCTACTTACTGAGCTTTGGAACACTTACAGTTAGATCTTAATATTATGCTACAGTATATATTGGTTTATCCATCTAGGCCAGGGATAGGCAAATTCGTGCCCACTGCAACTTCTTGAACTCCATCATGCTCTCTGTTGTTTTTTTAAAAAACAGTTTCAATTTTAAAAAATTAATAAAATTGGGAAAGTGGCATACTTTAAAGTAAAGCATCAGTCTCTAGCATTTTGATTATCTGCAACCCAAGAAAGGAAAAAAGGTACTATGAGGTTCTCCACACTTGTGTTAACGGAAGAATAAGTCCCAACACTAATGATGATGCCCTCAACCCAAACAAATATACTTACATTATGGAGAACTACTTTTTCCATTTCTTCCCCTGAAGATGAGATCACTCACAAGACATAAAGCAATACAACCTTTTAAAATTGACTAGTGGAAGAAGCAGAATATTGAGGAACCAAGTAAATTAAGATTCAGGCTCTTATTGTTTAACTTAGAGTAAGACTATGCTTACTCATACAAAGGCACCCTTAGGTTAAAATCCCATTTGTGTTGGTGAGTTGTCTCTCTACAGCCTCACACAATATCTACTGAGACAGCCATTTGAAGCAGACCACTAGTGCTGGAGAATAAAGGTAACGCTCCCTATTTTCACTTTTACTGCAACACCAACACCTTTTATTTTGAGAATTGAAAGCACTCAGAAGTACAAGGTAAAAAAGTGGCACAAATTGGTGATGTTGTTATACATGTGCAACTTTTGCTTAGAATTGCAGCTTCAATGACTGCATAGTGTTTTTAAAAGGCCCTGTTCCTAAATAATTACAAAACTAAGCATAACATCTAATTCTAGCAACCGATGCTATGAAAGACACTCAAAAACAGTTGTTCAAAAAGTTTTAGAAATACAATGACACATCCAAAATTAAAACCAAAAGTGTCTAGTCTGTTATGGAAATGTTTGTGACATTATGGATTGTTCTGAATTACAAAAGATATTCTTGCATCTAGAATAGTTCCAACAATTACACTCATCAAGCGACTACTTATGGCCCAAAAGGCATAGAAATTGAAGCAAAGCATTCAGCAAAAGCTTGCCTTTTTTGACTAGATAAACTAGTGCATACAGTATAAGTGAACTACAACAATACATATACAAAGAAAGACCAATATGAAAGATAAAGATTGGAAAGGCTATGTGATAATGTAAGGCACAAAATTGTACTACAATTGGAAACCTGGTGCTGGATGAAAGGAATTGGGCCAACTGGGTCAGGGTAAGGCCTGTTCAGAAGCTTTTCTGCAGTTTTCTAGAATTAGCTCTTTGGGAAACCTAAGTCTTTTGACTGAGCTTGGTCCAAAGTCAGAAAAGCTCCATTTGACTAAGATAGATCAGAATTAACAAAAAGCATAAGGAATTCCAATTTGGAATACTGATGTAAAAACTGGTTCAAAAGAAAGCCTATAAATTGCACATTACAATATTATGTGACCCCCCCCAAAGCACTCCCCAAAAGATGCAAGTAAAATATTTGGCTAGATTTTTTTTTTTTGCATTTCAGTAACTGGGGAAAAAATTAAAGGAGTGAAGTGAATCCATTATGTCTTCCAGAGACTCAAAACACTTAAAAACCAGGGCAATTTTATTACACTCACTATTGCAAGGTGATCAACATGCCACACATGGCCAAGAGTGATTCCTCTGGTGGTATAAACCATACATACCTGCCTTGCAATAGTGATGGGCTTTCTTATTAGGTTCAAGGAATAGAGCTATTGCATTCACACATACATGTACGTTGGCCCACCATATCTGACCTACTTAGCACCATCATTAACCCAGTTTAGTCCTTCACTCCTATATAAAAATGATACAAATGAGGTATATTTAGAACTCAATAAGAGCTAAGGAGTGACAGGCACAATATGGTATAGTTGATTTCAGCTCAGAATGGCTCTGATCTGAACGTTTCAAGATTTTGGTGGGAAGAAAAAAAATAGCTCTCTGTATATTCTCAAGTAGTGCCAAGCAGCATTAAAGTCCATTGCAAGAGAAGGATAAAAAGAGACACTGATTCTTCAGAGATATAAATATTGTAAGCAGTTTATAGAGTCTTCTTCACCTCTTAAACTCCCCCAAACTTTTACAGCTGAGCTATATCCCTGACTCATGAAACTTATCACTACTCATTAATCAGGCACTGTGTTGTCAAAACTGAAGCAATACCTCTTAACAGTTGATCTAAATGCAAACCAGAGATGCTCTGGCAGGTTAAAACTTATGGCTAATGTATTTGGTTTGGCAAGTCTTAACTTATGCAGACCTACTTTATACACAATAAAGACATTCACAAAAAGGAATACTGTAGTTGGGTCAGATCCTGGGACACTCCACTACTAAGTATGTATTCTATTGATTTCATTCCATCTATTGATGAAATAGATATTTATGTTCCAAATTATGGCAAAAGAGAATAAAAACCAGTTTCTTCTTTGTATTATATGAAAAGGCAAACAACACTGTAAGATGATCCAGTTACACTAAGGCTTAAAACAAGACACAGTCATGAAGTAACCCTACTGAATATGGTGAGCTTAAGCATATACAAAAGAGAACACAGACACTTTTCATGAAAACGATGAACATTACAGATGTACAAAGTAACTCTAAAAAATTTTTGTGTGAACAATCCCAATTTCTTTGTAGGTGCTAGATCAACTTAACTAAAAAAAATGTAGGGATGGGTGGCTTCCGAGGTAGATTTCACTTTTAATATCATCCACCAGCTTTACAAATTGTGCTCCCCCCCTTTGAGACAT
This sequence comes from Pareas carinatus, assembly GCA_032468095.1. Classification (NCBI taxonomy): domain Eukaryota; kingdom Metazoa; phylum Chordata; class Lepidosauria; order Squamata; family Pareidae; genus Pareas; species Pareas carinatus. The sequence goes on from JANHFO010001704.1 coordinate 72,117, forward strand.
TATTCCTTCTCCCCCTCCCCTATCTTTCATAATTGAACCTACTAAGAAAATAGGAACTATATTACTTTCAATCTGAATAAAAACAATCTCCATATTTTTAGAAATAAGAACACCAAGGTAAGTAGGAATTCAGAGCCTCTTAGATCCAACTTAGAAAAAGAGGTGCTTGGAAAAACAAATGATAGGTTGCAATCGTACACCACAATGAAATGGAGTAAGCTTCTCTGAATCTACTGGAATTTACTTCTGAGAAAATATTCATAGAACTACATTTCATAGGCAAAATCTTACTATCCCTATGATTGGATGGTGTTAAACATGAATGACTCAAACAAAAAGACTATAGTAGCACTTCCTAAGAAGGTCAAAAGATAACATCTTAAACATAAAAGATATTATCCTCTTGTGAACAAGTCACAGTCTTCTCCTCTTCACTAGTACAAATGCCCTGAGCTCCTGTTTAAATGAATGGAGAAACTTATCCCTTCATTATCACATTTCACACATACTAAACTGGCAGGTGAAGTACATTCTCCTATTTTAGGAAAATTCAATTGTTTCTAAGAAAACACTAGTTCTGTTTTAGGACCAGAAGGAAAAGATAAGGAAGAGGACCATATCTGTTTCAGTCTTCCAGAAGTAGCTGAAACTGCAAATGAAAAACTTTAATTTTGAAAAGTGAGCATGATAAACCGCAAACAGGTAAAAATAACCATCTGTATCTTTCCATCTTTTGAAAACTTGATGAGTCCTAACCATTTTACAAAACTCACTGAATATGTAACATAATTACAGAATTCAGATTAGAGGATGCTCTTTGAACAGGACTGAAACCACGTTTCTTTTAAAACCTGTCTTTGTAAGAGTGCGTTTTCTTGAGAAACAAGAACTTACAGTTCCCCAAATCTACTCCCGGAACCAAATTCCATCATGGGCTGAAGCTGCAATCTCTCCAAGCTAAAAACAGATGTAAGGAGAGCAAAGAAGGAAAAAAGATATCATGCTGTGAACAGAGTTCT
>JANHFO010001704.1:121721-132953 GCA_032468095.1 Pareas carinatus
GCCCTGAGTCCTTCGGGAGAAGGGCGGTATATAAGTCTAAACAAACAAACAAACAAATAAATAAATAAATATTGAGGAAGCCATTGTAATCTTCATCTTAGTTTGACCAACCTCCAGCTGCAAAGCAGCTTTAGAGATACACTCAAGAATTTGAAATACTGTTTTCAGGAATTGAGGTAGTGTTGTTTTTGACAATGTAGTTGAGGTATGGTTCTGAGCGCCATATAAAACTGAGCCTATGACTCAAGTTGTAATGGGTTGATGATGGCAGAAGGCACAAAACTGTTTTCCTTTGAGTAGAAGACAATAAAATACTAGCAGCACTTCTCTCTCAAAATATGATTAAGAGTGAATATTACATTCAGCTGAATCGCAAACAGTTCTGGATGACTTTGAATTGATTTGGTGTTGATATGAATCAAAATGAGATTCTTTGAAGCAGATTATCAGTTTTCCTGAAACTGCAGTAGTATTTTACTGAATTTATGTAAACAAAGATGAAGGAAAGGAGATTTCTCCTTATATATGATAATACTATTGTAGCGTTAGTTCACTTTTTCTTAGTTTTGTTTGTTAAATGTCTGCCTAAGTCTGTGAGGATCTGTAAAATTGTAGCATGGCTGCTTAGCTAAGAAATACTGGATGCTCATATTCTACTTTCTGTGCCAAAGTATGTTTCACATCTGTTTTTCATTCAGGTCCTTTTGTAATTCTATGAAGAAATAAATTAAGAAAACAGACATACTCCTTTTCATTACTCATCAATCTGTAAACTCTTTGCCCCCTCTTTTTTTGCAAACACAAATTTCTTACTTATGATGTGGATCATTTGCCAAAGGACTCCTTTCACAAAGCAACCACTTTCCTAAGCTTTGAAATAATTGAATAGAATAGCAAAGTTGGAAAGGATCTTGGAAGTCTTCTAGTCCGACCCCCTGCACAAGCAAGAGACCCTATACCAGTGGTGGCGAATCTATGGCATGCGTGCTGCAGTGGGCGCATGGAGTCCTCTCTGTCGGCACATGAACCAAGTCATCCCAGCATCACCCCAGAACTAAGCATGCTCAGAAAGGAGTAGCAGCACCGGGCAATGACATCACTGAGTCATGTGCATGTTCAAAAAGAGAGTAGTGGTGCCAGGTGATGATGTCACAAGCCGCGACTCAATAGCCGTGACTTGTCTGGGCACTCGGTGTGTAAAAGGTTCGCCATCACTGCCCTATACCATTCTGGACAAATGGCTGGTCAGTCTCTTCTTAAATATCTTCAGTGATGGAGCACCCACAATGATGTTGGTAGCATCAGTGGAAGACTGCAAAATATAGCTGCACTACTTTATGACAACATAAAGAGAATATTCTCTGTTAATTCTGAATTTATTCCTTGTTTCTGATTCCTAATGCTTTATTATGGAATTTGAAAACTGTTAAGGGATAGAATAAATATGTACCGTGAAAAACTTTTATATTGTCGTTGTTCCTCTAGATTTTACTACTAAAATGTAGAAACCAGAAATGGGTTCTTGTAAGCAAGATGTGAAAGCCTTTCATTGTGACAATTAAACAGATTCCTGTGTTATCAGGATCACACAACTATTTCATAAATGTTTAAAAAGGGTTATCTAACAAAGTAAGTTCTAGCTCATATTAAGAGCAGCAGATATGGAACTCACACAGCACACACTTCTTTGTAAAACAGATCTGTAATTCTAGTGCTTACCATTATAGTTTGAAAATCATTTTATCTTCCCTGCATATGAAATGAATTCAACATTCAGTGCAGTTTGGGTCTCATCAAATAAGAAATAACATCTAATGTATAAAGAAGTGTCAGATAGATGTTTGAAGTGCAAAAACAATACAGGTACATACTATCACATGTGGTGAACGTGTACATATGCTGAAAAATATTGGAAATGAATACATAAGTGGTTATTTATTTATTTATTTATTTATTTATTTATTTATTTATATATATATATCGCCCTTCTCCCAAAGGACTCAGGGCGGTGTACTGGGTTACAAGAAATGATGAGAATACAGATGAATTTTAAGCCTGGGCTGTTTTTATTAAGTATTGTTCCAGAAGAGTTTAATAAGCAATATTTATACTTGACTGTACATGTATTGATAGCAGCTAGGATTGCTTTTGTACAAAACTAAAAGAATGAAGAAACAATACTGGATGAAGAAATAATTAGAAAAAAATTAAAATGTACAGAAATGGACAGATTGACCTTGATGATGAAAGACAAAGAAGAATCAGCACACTTCAAAACATGGAACTGCTTTTATGTATGGTTGGATAGGAGATGGAAGGAGTAGGTGTGAAATTGTATTAGTAAGATGGATAAGTATTGATGAAAGATATATAAAATGTATACCCAGTTGGTTGATGTTGATTGAAATATTTAATCATCCTGTTTTTTCTTTTTCTTTTTGTTAAAAAATGAATAAAATATTTTGAAAAAAAAGAAATAACATCTAATAGGATCCAGGAAATATGCCTTCTCTGTCTCATGACTTCTCTGGAATGATATCCTTCCAGAAATCCACATAGCTCCTATCATGATGGCATCCAGGAAGCTACTGAAGTTCTGTTCTAGGTCTTAGAAAGATTGATGTTTGAGTACTTGTTGATTTTTTTAAAAAAATTGCTTATATATCTGTTTGTAGGTATCTCATGAAATATTTTTATTTTACTCTTGTTCTTTTTAATTATAAGTCACTCATGTTATTAGGAGTCAGTAGCCATTAAATTGATTAAATAAATAACTACTTTTTAGTTCAAGTTTGGTAATTCTACCAGTGCTTGGGTCTCAACCTAATATGATAAGAGATGCAGATCTGATTCAGCTAAATTGCTAGCTATTCTGGGTGAGTTTGAATAGATTTGGTTCTAGCCTGAAACAATGAGGCTCTTTTGAAAACAAAATATGAATCTTTTTAAAACTATCTTAATGATTTGGGACAATATAAGAGGACCAGGGTGGGGAGTTTTCTATATATATGACAGAACTATTCTAAAATTAGTTTGCTTTTTATTCAATATGGCTTCTAGGAGTAGATTAAAAAAAAGTGCTTGAGTTGCAAAACTCTGCGAAAGTGTAACACTGATTGTTTAAGTTGGGAAATCGGAATATTTAAATCTTTCTTTCTTTGCCAATGTCTGGTCCTCATCTGAATTCTACTCCTATGTAAAGAAATAGAGAAAACTGTCCTACACTGCTTTCTATTAAAAATAGTAATCAGTAACCATGTTATCTATTCTGTTGAAAACATGCACATTTATTACTTAAAGTGTGTGTCATTTCCAAAGTAACTTCCTTTATTTGATAAAACTTTAAAATTGTACAAGTGTTCTACCTTGGACCAACTTTTTACGCAGTGTGTCTTTTTTATAATGAATCTTCCTCTTTTCAAATAAAAAGGTTTTTATTTGAGATCCTCCACTCCTCCCATATAAATACCATTCTTGGGTAGTACCATATTTAACCCATTGACCTGAACCTTGATCTCTTAAGATGTCAGTTCTATGGGGAAAAAGTTGTCAGTATTTGTTTTAAAACAAAAGAATTTGAAATGCCTATAATAAATCTCACTGTCTATTGAAATTAATCCTAAGACTACTTGATCTTCAGTTACTGTCTATGTTTGAACTAGGCTGCTGATTCTAACTGTATTCAGACCTGTCAAAAGGAACAGACTACAAAATAATGTGAGTTAAAGCAGGGTTAAAGCTATTCAAATTGAACAAATTCATGGAGTTTTTGCTCAGCCATACTATAAAGGCTTATTTATTTTAAAACATTCCACAGAACAACAGAATAACAGAGTTGAAAGGGACATTGGAGATCTTCTAGTCCAACTCCTGCTCAAATATTCCTACACCACCCTACACCATTTCAAACAAGTGGCTGTTCAGTCTCTCCTTAAAAACCTTCATTGATGGAGCACCCACAAGTTCTAGATGCAGCTTGTTCTGCTGATTAATTGTTCTCACTGTCAGGAAATTTCTCCATAGTTCTAAGTTGATTGTCTCCTTGATTAGTTTCCATCCATTGCTTGTTGTTCTGCCTTCAGGTGTTTTGGAGAATGGAGAGCCCCTTAGATTTTTAAAGCACTGCTATCATGTCACCCCTAGTCCTTCATTTCACCAAACTAGACACACTCAATTCCTGCAACTGTTCTTCATATATTTAGCCTCAAAATATTTTAAAAGAACTTGTTCAAACATTATTTCTACTTTAGTAAGTGTTATTTTATATTTGTGTGTATATTTCTATACACTGGTATATTAGAAAGTTTAAAAAAGGAAGCTTACACTTTTTAAAAAGTGTTATCTGTCGTACGTAGTACTTTTTTTAGTCTTATCTATGAAAACATATGGTTGTAGATACAATGTGTAGCTTTAACACTATTGAAAGAGTTTTTGGATTTTGCACTTCAAAACAAGTTCATACATTAATTTAATTTTTTATATATTTTAAACAAGATGGATGAGAAAGTAGTTAAACGTTAGATGATATTAAAACAATACAAGTAGGAGCCATTTGATTTCTTTGATCATTTCCTTGCATTATATAGATATAAATAATCTATTCTTGGAAAGTTTTGAAGGAATGGTTATAAATCTTAAAGACGAATAAGAGAAAATTTTCTAAGCAGGACCCATTTAGTAAAGCTAAGAACCTCCTTTGGTGGGCTTGACTTTTAACAAGTAGGAGGTTATGCTATGTCATTATGATGCAACACAGCTAAAAGCAAACGGCTAATTGTCAGAGTTGCCCTTATCATTCTTTGCCAAACTCCTGCAAGGATGCCCGGTTCAAATTCTTTCTCCACCAATATGCGGATCAGATTCCCTGTCCTTGCCATTATTTTACAAGTGATCATTACCATTTTATTTGGAATATTTGTGAGATATCAGCCAATGGAAAGTCGGAGCCAGCCATCAATTAATATGGAGTTATATCCAAGTAAGTGGTGTCATTTGATTAATATGTTTCAGCTATCTGGTGAAGGTTAGCTGGCTTTTGACATGTCCTAACACTGCGTAATTTAATAAGGAACTTCTTGCACTCTCATTCAATGTGTATTTTGTACCTCATGTACTGGAGGCACAAGTCTCAAATGCTAAGGTTTCCTTCTAAGGGAAGCATATTATTCTGAATAAGGGGTATGGTGCGAAATAATGCTTAGATGCAAATATGAAAAATATTCTAATGAAGAAAAATTAGAGACAGATATGATGCATCTGCTAATTTTGTTAGCTAACTAGCCACTTGACATATTCTTTCTGAATATGGCTTAATTTCCCATTTCTAGGAAGTTCAAAAAGTTTTATGAGTGGGTATGTCTTGGAATTTGAATTTCTCTGACATCTCATAACATGCCTTGGACTCTTATCTTCTACCTACTCAGAGACATCTGCTGACTTGCAGATTAAAACAGCAAAGATATCTTACAATGGAGTAAGTGTCTCACAGGTTTTGGCATATTGGAGCAGGGGAATTCTTTATTTCTGAAACTCTAAGATGAATTATTAAAACATATGTTGAAGGAATTTCATGCTGCTGTAGTCTGGCACCACATCTATGCATTGTTTGTCATTAGTCATTAAATATGGTAGGATAAATATTTACCTACTGTACATTTTAATATTTTGGACTAATGTTCCAGGATGCTTTGCAAGTCTTTGTAAGATATTACTACTCAGATTTATTGTTATTATTATCTTTATAAATGGGGATTCAGCCTGTGAAGAAAGATGAACCTACATGTAGTTGGTACAGTTCTCTTTTGAATGGAAGGAATAGCACTTAAACCATGTGTAGCCAAACTGTCCTTTGAGTCAAGCTATATGGCCATGTGGTTTGCTTGGCAACAGGCATAAATAGTTTGCCACTCTCTTCTAAGAATATTTTCAGTTTCCCAGTCTTGCCCATAGTGATAGGTTGTCCTAGTGATTTCCCATTCAAATACAAAACAGGTCTGACTCTGCTTAGTTTTTCAGCCAAAGTTGTCTAAGTTGAATTAATTAAAGCAAAACATTCGTGTAGCTAGGACAGTTATCATGAATATCCTCTCATTGATCCAGAAGCATACAAAAAATAAATTACAATATTTTTAGAGGAATCTTTTTCAATTCCCCCACCTCTATATGTGATATAGTAGCTTCAGGCTTCACCAGCCAACACTGAAATAATAAGTCTTATGCATGTAATACACCTAGATTGGGATATTAAGTTGCCATTTTTCACTTTTGTGAAGTGAGACATTCCATGTATCAAACCCAGAATTATTTTTTCTGTTTAATGGTAGCTTACAAGTATCTCAAGTCAAACATTTTTAAATCTCTTGCTATTTATTTGTTCTAACTGGAGAAGCCAAATATAGAACATAGGCTTTATGTTTCTATGTTCTATCATCCCCCCCTCCTTCCATTCAATTGTATCCAATTCTCAGAGACTATCTGGACAAGTCTCTGAGTTTTGCAATTTCTTAGAAATGTTTGCTATTACCTCCTTCTTAGGGGCTGAGACAAAGTGAGTAGCCCAAGGTGACTCAGCTAGTTTTGTGCCTAAGGCAAGCCTAGAACTCATGGTCTCCCAGCAATTTTTAAAAATTGTTGTTACAAAAGTGCTTCTGATGGAAGAGTCATTTTTGCATTAATATATGCATGATTCTTCCAAGAACCAAATGACCTCAGATCCAGACACATTTTGTTGTATGTGGTTATTATTGCTTAAGAGTTGCCTTATCATCAAGAGTTTATCTACAAACCATCTTACAATTTCTTGAAATATTGTTTTATATTTCTGATAGAGAAAACTCTCCATATGTTTTTGGTATTAAGGCATATTCTGCTTCCATTCATGGTTCTTTAAATTGAAGCAAGTACACTAATCTCTCTCTCTTTTTCTTTAAATATAATAAGTGTTGCTTCCTTTTCTATGGTGTTTATGGTATATACAGCAGCTTCTTTTTTATATACATTTAGATTGTCGAAGCTAAGATATAAACTATTATCTAAATACATTGCAATGCAGTGTACCATTGTGTGAAATTGCATACATTACTGAGAATTTGGTATGAATCTATAGGTGTTACAAATATGCAGTGAGGCGTTGAGGCACTGGAAGAAATGAAAAATGGAGAACAACTACCTGCCTTGAAAAAATATGAACCCTCAAATGGTTAAACATCATGGTTAAAAAAGAGAAAAAAATAAAAAAATGAAAGTGCCCAGTAATTTAAAATGAATTTTCTTCATTTAAGTCTTTTAGCTAGTTCTTCAACAATTTTTTCTTGAGAGGAAATTCTACTTTGTTTTCTTTTACCCCTCACCTTTTTCAAAACTCTCTTCAATTAGTTGCAAAAACATTTGTGACACAATGGTTGCAATGAAGTTCATGCAAGACTAGTAAAGACAAAGTTAAGCTAAACAGTTAAATGAAGGATTCAGGAAATGTTCTCTTCAAAGACAAAAGGTAAAAGTAGAGAAATAGATGATATAAGGTGATTTTGGAAGGTACTGTGGTAGACTTGACTGGGGAAAGAATAAGTGGATGAGCTGAGGATTTGAACCACCATGCCAGATTGAGTGGTAGAGAGTGGTTGTAAATGCTTCCTCCTGGGAATCAGAATTGTAAGGTACTCTCTCTTCAAATTTGGGGGCATCTAGAATCTGGAGGAATGGCGATTCATGTAGATGCCTGAATAGCTATTAGAGAAATTTGACAGAAGGAGATGTGGATGGAAAAGAATTATAAGTATGAGGTGACTTTGTCGAGACCAAGCATGAGAATAATAAATAGGTTTGGTGGGGTTGGATGCTGAGGATGAGAGAAAATAGGGTAAGTTAGGTATCCCTATATGTTACCTAAATGTAGGAGGTGTAGGGAAGTAAGGGAGTAGAAAGGAGAAGTAACATTGAGGCAGTGATGAAAAGTTAATGTGGGAATCACACATTTCATCCTCAAGAAGGGTGAATTGAAACTTGAGGCCAATCCATGCTTTCAACCTCCTAGGTCTCATCTTGGTAACTAGGTAGTGAGGGTTTAGTGAACTGTGGGCTCCTATCCGAATTCCACCTCTGCCTGTAATAAATCTCTCCTAGTCTTAGATTTGATGGCCAACCTGGTATGAACAACAGAGATCTTGATAGATGAGGAGGGTGGTGTTATACCATCTGAAATGTGTATATCTGGTTATCAGGTGCTGCATCAGCCATGGCTTTAGGGAGAGAAAGGGTGGGTAAACATTGGTTGTCATTCCGGAGACTCTGATTGTGACTAGACACATTGATTTGGAATAAGTCAGGCTGTACGCTGATGAAAGTCACTTCATGTGAGATAAGCGACCACATAAATTTACTAAATAAATACATAAAAATAGATTTGTAATTTACTGGGTCTAAAGTCTTACTCATAAACTGAGCCTCAAGGAACAAGTTGAGGGTGTTGATATTTCACTGGTCTTATTGCTACACAGCTTCATTCCTGCCTGAGCTGCTGAACCTCATCATAAGGCTGGCATTGAACCTGCCGGTTTTAAAAGACATCTTGAGGGGCAAGTTCAGATGTAACTTGTGAGTTCATGACCACCATGAACGTAGGAACCTTGTCTTTGTTAATCATGGGCTCAGCATATGGCGATGATGGGCTCAACATATTTCAGAGTAACTGAAATGTGACAGGAGACATTTTCCTCAATCATAATCAGATCACTCTCTGGCTTATCTGTCAACCATTTCATTTCATTTCATTTCATTTATTGAATTTTTATACCGCCCTTCTCCTCGAAGGGACTCAGGGTGGTGTACAGCCAAATAAAACAATTATAATAAATACAACAGCAACAACACCTTAAAAACATCTAAAATAATTACATAAGTGGCTGCTTTGGTCTCGAACCAGTGCCAATGACCTCTATAGGAAGGATGGACTCATTTGATTGGTCCACTTCAGGTGCCTAATGGATTCTCTGGGTTTCCAAATGTTACTTGGGGATTATTTCAAAATTCTGCCCACTGTGCCAAGGAAACTCATTGGTTTATCAAAGAGATCCAGAATATGAAACTACAGAAGAGAGTATAAAGCTGCACTCTGCGGTGATGCTGGTGTAGATGAATGTGACTGAACATAGGGAGGAGCTCAAATTCCAGTCAAGCAGTGGAGTTCTTTCCCCTTATTGTATTTAGTAAAGCTAATTTGGCAGAAAATCAGGCCAAATATTGTCTGCTGGGCTGCTGCAATGTATTCATACAAAATCAAAAGGGTGAAACTGCTTATATTCATTAGAGTTGGATGTTAGCTGGAGGAGAGTTGGGACAGACCTTATTGATTGAGCTTATCTGGAATTGCTTTGACCCTTTGGTTCCTGAAGGAATGGACAGGGTTCAGTGCCCTGATTGCTGTACCACTTCTAAACTACATCTCTACTTTACCTGGTTAGTATAAACCTCCAGAAAAGCTACTTGAAACCAGGTTCCTGTGGTGCTTAATGCATTGTTGATTAGGAATGCTGTACCACCAGCTAGTAATGCATTCCCTCTTCAAGAAGCTATTGTTCAAACTTATTTTTCTGGATAACCAGTAGCCAGTCTTGAATCTTCTTTTCCAAAGAAGGTTTGTTGAGAACTTGGTGAGGTTGCAATTGCAGAAAGTCCTGGATGAAATGGGTTATGTATACCATTTCAGTAGAGGGCTTATGTTCTAAGGAATGGGATGGAAACCACATGCTCACTCTTGTACTTGGCTCAGGGCCTGGATATCTCTGAGGTCACCTTAGAGGTAGGTTGAAACTGCTTATCCAGTGAGAAGGTCTGCTGTGGGTCCCAGCACGGAAGACATGTCTGAACTGTTGTATTCCTATGAAATTTTTGAAAAACCTGATGAGTGGCTGTTCTGAGGATAACATTTGTGGATAACATGAAAGGACAGAGTACCCAATATGCTCTGAGTTAGATGTTGTTAGTTATTCCTTGTATCTCTTTTCTTACTACTATAATTCTTCTCTCTCCCTTCTCTCCCTCTCTTTATTTGTATGTGCATGTTGCAGATATTTAGCTCAGAAATATATAAAGTATCTTCACTCTGTGTAGGAAACCAAAAGGGAGTGGGAAAGCAGGCAGTAATGATGTTTGAAATCAACATAGCAGAAAGTTCTGGTAGCAGGAAGACTACTTACGATAAGAAAAAGGCACTGTAGAGAAGGCAGATTTTGTGCAAGGAACTCCTGTGCATCAGTTGACATCCTGGTCAATACGGAGCATGAGGAGCTGGATGTTTTGCCTATGAAGGAATCTCCCAGTGTTTTTTAATGGGTGAATGATGGCCTGGAGGGTCAAGGGGAAGAGAAGTTGACAGAAGCAGTTTGAAGACTAGAAAGAAGCGGTCTGATAGGAGAGAGAGGAGAATTGTTACTCAAGACTGTCAAGGCAATTACAGTAAGCTTATTTATAAAGGAAGAGGTTACAATTGAACTGTTTAAACATGTACCAGCCTTTAAAATATTCTGCACCTCTAAGATGACTGCTCATTCAATAGTTCAGTGTGGTTTAAAGTTATTTCTGTACCTCTTCATTGCCTGTTTGCTGTTTCTTAATAATGTAATTAACTAAAACTAAAGAACGATAAGGAAACCTTGTTCTGACAAAGAAACTTTATCAAACCATATTATTTTAAAGGAAATAAAGCCAGATTGAATTAACTTAAATTAGAAATTAAATCAACCTGAACTGCTGTAATAAGCAAAGAAAAGTGGGAAAAACTACAAGGAATCCAACACTGCCATCTAGTGGGGAAGGAAGAAAATAATAGAGACAAAATATACAAAGTAATACAGAAAGTAATAATAATGATGAATAAATACGTAAAAAAGATCCTACAACCACAATAACTCAGACCATTCAGAGCATACCACCACAGGTGCTACGCAAAAAACCAGAAACTTCTACAGAACAACTTTTTGAATTAATGCAAAAAAAATAATGAAATGATGCAGAGAAATGAAACTAAATTAGAAGAATTGAACAAGAAAATAGATAGACACAATCAAAACATGGAAAGACTAAATGAACAACTCAGCAAAATTAGAGTCCAGAACGAATTACAACAAGAATACATCAAAGTCAACGAAAAAATCCATTCACTGGAGGCAAAATTGGAAGAGAATGATAAAAAAATTGAGGAACTGACACACCAAAACACCAAGTTGGAAAAGAAAA
>JANHFO010001705.1:32022-43086 GCA_032468095.1 Pareas carinatus
GTTTCACCTTTTAAGTTGCATTACTGAAATAAATGAACTTTTGCATGATATTCTAATTTTTCAAGTTTCACCTGTAGCATTGTGGCGTTTTTTTTTGTTTTTGTTTTGTTTAGCTTCAGTTTGAAGTGTGATCTGCCATCATTCCAGTGGATAAACCATGTTTTGCTTTAAATCAGTAAATAATTGTTTGAAACCATGGCTCTGGGGATAACTAACTGCAGCTGTGACTTATTTCTGATATGCTAATTAGGTCATGGGATTTGCAATTTCCTGGCTTATTCTTGGTTTGTTTGTTTGTTTGTTTTAATTCTCCCTAAACCTCTGCCAACCTGCCAAGAAACAGTATTTTAAAAAGCTGGAAAACAAAGCAGGCATTGGCCAAACATTCTTCTTTTGTCTGCAAGACTAACTTTGATTTGTTTCAGGGTTGTTCCAACAAGTGTGGTTAGTATAATAAGTAGCCACGCCTGGTGTAATGTATTAAGCTTAGGGTTGCTCTGCTTAGTCATTGCCCTAAAGTAGTTGAAGCCTGCGTAGGCCCAGACTGCCTGTCTCCAGGGTCGCTAGCATGGGAAAATGTCTAATTGCCTATTGGCTGCCCCCTAGGGAACATTCTGTATATAAGCCTATTGCGCAGCAGGATTGCTGGCTTCGATCCTGATTCTGCTTGCTGTATGCATGCATTCATTTGTCTGCAATAAACATGTTATTATCATTACAATCCAACTCTTCAGTGCCTACTGAACCGAGTATTCAACTCCTACAATTCTAAACTACTGTAAAATACATCCTGTTTGCTTTTTCTAATATGCTCACTTCTTTACAAGCAGTTTATCTAATGTGATGTATTTAACGCACTTTGTGATTTTTTTTTTTGTACTTTGTATTCATGTTGTTTTAAAGTTCTGGGCCATATTACAACACTCAGGAAATAGCTTATTTCAGGTTATAACTGCAATCAAGTTCTTGTATCAATTCGGATCTTGTTTTCTTAGAAATGCTTATTAGGGTCGTGGCAAGATATTCCTACCTCTGTTGTGGAGTTTGGAGAATATAATAATTTTTCAGAGACAAATTTTGTTTTCTGAATGCCAGCATTTACAGAGTATAATACTCTAAACTGCTAGCCCAGAGTGCCCATGAATAAGCATAATTGAAAGCTGCATCCAGCCGAACTGAAAAGTAGCAAATGCTCAACAGACATCCATACCAAATAAAATATTTGCTACTTGGAATTCAGAATGACCTAGAGATTTGTGTATCCCCCCCGCCCCCAGTGCAAGCTATCAGCAGACTTTGCTTTAGACTTGTCTATTGATCTTTGTTTCACTCTTTCTCAGCCTTCAGAACTTGACAAGCTATAGGAGAACTGGATTTTCCTTGTCTTTGAAGAGTTCATTGATTTTACTTAATATACGTTCAACCTCTCTCTCCCGCTCTGCTTTCTCCTTACTTTGGAACTAAGTCCACCCCCCCAACTACAGAATTTCCAAGTAAGAATCACTGATACAAATATGACAGTGAAATACATAAAGGAAGTCATGAAATCGTTTCAATATTCAGAGGAGCAGCAGCCGGAAACAAACTGTGCCCTTTTAAAATTATGGCTAAGTCAAACTATAACTGGAAGTAGGTTAGAATGTGAGTAAAATTCCTTGGTTTGTTTGGAGTATGGTTGGACAAACCTATCAAGATGATAGACACGCAATATTGCGTCCTTAGCTGAAGTTTGAATCTGTAACTCCTGAAAAAGTGGACAAGTTGTCAGTTTTGTTAACCTGACTGCCTGTTTATGAGATCTATATAATCAAATTCTATGGAGGTTTATTCTATAGTATGATATAGTGGTCTTCAATGTTTTGCAACCAGAGACTGGTTTCATGGAGTTCGGCTTTTCCATGGACCAGGGAGACAAGGTGGAATGGGATGGAGACGGTGGTGGTGGTGGGGCTTCATGAGAGGAGGCTTTCTTGCTCTGCTTGGAGGAAAATTGGAGAACACGAGAGAGGTCTTTGCTGGAGGGAGGAAAAAGAGAAGGGACGGTCCTGGCTCGGCCTTCCAGCCCAACGGGCTGGGGATCCAGCGCATTCAAGGGGAGGGGTTAATGCTGAGAGGGTTGTTCCAAAGAAGAGGGGAGGTCAGGCCGACTCAGCCTTGCACAGACTCAGTGGCACTGGAGGGGGGTGCAGGCGAGAGAGGGATTCCCTTGTATATGCAGTGCTTGAAGGGAGGGGTGGTTTCTCTCTGCCCTGCCCCCTCCCCAGTTGCAGGCGAGGCTAATGTGCTTGATTTGCAGGCTGCACAATGGAGTGCAAGATGGAGTGAAGTGCTGGGAGGGGAAGTGGGGGAGGAAGACTCGGGGGGAGGACGTGGAGCCCAGGAGTTGAGGGCCAGTTGCAGGCCGGTGGGGAGCCTTCTGCCCCGCCTCCATCTTGACCTGCCTTCACCCCTTGCCTGATATGCCTTTGGCTCACCTCCAGTTGTTTGGACCAGTTGGCGGCCCTCTGCAGACTGGCACCAGTCCACGGACTGGGAGTTGGGAACCCCTGATATAACAGGTAGAAAATAATGTCCCAGATTCAAGGCAAAGATTTACGGCTGTGCTGGCTTCATTGGTAATTTTGCCTATGCTTGACTAACAATGATATGCCGTAAACTGATTTGGAAGATTCTTGACGTTTTAGTTGGGACACATGGCACTGAAAAGAGAATGGCCTGCCAGTCATATCGAGGGAGACATCGAATCGATTTCAAATAGCCACATTTAATTATTCAAATTTGAGATGTACATACATGCATATGTATTGGGATCCTTTTTGATGTAGCCGTTTTGTTGTGAGATACCCTTTCCTATGATGTGATTATCTAGAATTTGCATTAGTAATGTGACTTTGTATGTGATTACTGTCTAAGTTGATGTGTCCAACTACTGTGTAAGTTAACCAATAAGTGATCTGCAACCTGTATGTCTCAGTCTGACTGGGAAAACACTCCCAGAATCAACCCTACATTTCTATTAAAATTATTTAGATGCAGATCACACATCGTGTCACATTGGATATTTGGGAGGTAATTTGTACATCACTGTGGTTTTACTAAATAGTTGATTATTCTCTACTGCACTAATCATTCTGTCAAATGATGCTAGTACTGGGAGATGCCCAAATCTCTCTGTTTCAGTTTTCGCTCTTTATTTCTGCAGATATAGGATTGGTTGATTTGTGATTTTTTTTAGGCACAGAATGAATATTGCATGTTTTTTGTATTTGCTTCCCCAAATATAAACATTTTTTTCTTTGAATTTTTGCTTTTTTGCAAAGAATTTCATCAAATATAAAGAACTAGATCTATATACGGTAGTTTTAAATTTTTGTTCAGTATTGTTATTATCATTATTGCTATGGTTCATTGCATAATTGACCTGATGTTTAGACTGACTTTGGCAATTTTATTCATCTATCGAGTTGTTTCCAAGGACCTGAGACAGAAAGATGTTGCTCTTTGATAGTATTAAAGGTCTTGTTGCAAGATGTTAGATGTTTCAGGTGAAATTGCCTTTTGCAATTGACTGATGATTTTTGTCAGTGTCAATGGTGTGCAAGTAGTGCTCTGGATGTTTTGGGATTGCACCCAAGTCACCTGTTATTATTGGTACTATATTTGCTTTCTTTTGCCACAATCACACTACTTCTGTTCTTCTCTTCTCTTCTCTTCTCTTCTCTTCTCTTCTCTTCTCTTCTCTTCTCCTGTCTCCAAGTACTACAGTGTCTATTATCAAGGCCTTTTGTCTTTCTTACAAACAGTTGTTAAGTCTGGGGTGTTATGTGGCAGGTGCTTTTTAGCTTCTTCATTTTCTAATACTTTATCTCATTTGTGGTCCCGCCTGTTCTTGCTGGTAGATAAATGGTATTACTTGAGCATCTTCTAATGCACCATTGTTGTCACTTTGTCATGCCATTGTTTGTAGTCAGTCTGTGCAATCTTGCAGCAGCTATCTAGGCGACTCACCATATCCTCAGCTTCTTTACAGAAGCAGCATTTGCTATCTGTTGCTGTCTTCTCACCTCTGGTTTTCTATCCATTTGTTCTTAAGGCTTGATCTTCTGCAACCAGAATTAGTCCCTTTGTCTCTTTCTTCAACTTTCCTGTTCTTAGCCATCACTAGAGCTTATTGCTATCTGCTTTTCCTGCTGTCTTTTTAATGTACTAGCCATGTCATACTTTGCTAATTTATTAATATTACAAAATTTGGAAAGGTATGTATTTTGAAGGATAGTTGCATTTTATTTCAGATATCATTTGAAGCTGTACAGTAAGATAGATTTACAACAATGTATTATTTTCTCTCCCTTTTGCTAGCTGGGAAACGTAGAAGGCAAGTTCTGGAATCACGTGAAGCAATGATGGGGAATTAGAGGTTAATTGCCCTTCTGATTTCTTTATATAGTATTTCTCTTTCCTTCCGGGAATGTGGGTTTAAAGAGATCCAATCTGTGTTTGTATCAGAGATTACAAATCCTGGAGGGAAGAGATTGGAAGTTATGCATGTCTGATGGGTATTGACTTTGTATCTCAGCAAAACTGGACAATGGATTGTTCTTCGAAGGCCGGGGTCAATATTAGCCCCCTGTATGAATAAACCCCAGTTTTTCACTGGGATGAGAGTCAATAACTGCTTATAAAGGCAATCTAAATTTGGTGTAGGCAAAGGACGTGACTATTGCCTATGTCTATAAAAACAGAAGCTAGGCAGATGGATTAGATTAGGAGATGACCCAGGGAGAGACACAGCAGTTAAACCAGGAATGTAAGTCATGTTCTCTTCGTTGTGCTGCTGAGATTTTACACAAACAAATAAAAGTGTACAAGAATGTTTTCTCATAATTGCTTGCCTGTGCAATGCTTCAAATTGATATGCTCTATTCTATGAATGTAAAGAAACGCAAGAGGTATTTAATTGCTTTGCAAACTACAGATTTTGATTTTTACAAGATGGATAACAAGGAATGTTTAGAAGCAAAAAAGCCTGCTATTGCTCGTATATTATCCCAGAACTGGTCCTTAAAATATATATGGGCACTCTAGATTTAATCTATGTTAAGAAGGATTTCATTTTTCTAGGAATTCAATGAATGGTAAATGAGAATGAGAGTGGGATGCTTGAGTGCATAAAATTAATATGGATATATAGTTGAGGTAAGCCAACTGTTATCAAGGTAAATCTGCATATTTCTGGATCTATGAATAAAGCAGAGCAATGTACTCTCAGAACGTATCTAAAAACTACTTTTTGATAAGCAGTAAAACATTTTTGTAACCCAAATGCTTATATTGTGTTGTGCAATAAGGAGCTATGGGAACATATGCTGATATTATTAGAACCTATAATTGTGCACTTATATTACTTCTTTGATTAGACTTATATCCATACTTTGTGTAGGAGATGGCCAGGCTGAACCCAAGTAAGGGGTCAAATGTATCATCAGTGATAAGCCCCTTCACACCCACAGATCTAAACTTATCATCAGTGATAAGCCACTTCACACCCACAGATCTAAATTCAGCCCACCTTGAATTCCTTTGACTTTTATCTCCCGCCAATTTGCTTTGGCTCTTAATGGTTCAGATTCTTGCAGAGAGCTTAAGCTTGCAATAAATATTTATACTCATTTGAACTGCCTGAATCTTCTGATTTTCCTGGTACTTCACTGCTTACCAAACTGAAGGGAGTTTGCAGTGTATTCCCCTTCTCTAGTAATTTCTCCAAATACCCAGGATGTAGGAAAGGAGTCCCTGTGGATTTTATTCCACTGACTCTAGGGGGCAGCACTCATCTGCATTTCTAGGCCATGAGCTAGAGCTGCTGGAAGACAGTTCCATAGTCAGCACTGTTTCCTTCCCACTGAAATGGTACCTATTTATCTATTTGCATTTGTCTGCTTTCAAACTGCTCGATGGGCAGCAGGTAGGTGAATACGAGAGCTGTCCCCATTGCAAGACACTCGGGTCTTCTAGTCAACAAGCCCAGTCCTAATCACTGAGCCATCCTTGATGTAGGTTAGGCTGAAAATCAAAATCACCTGTTGTCTTCTATGTTTGAGTGCTGGTGAAATTGGACTCGTCAGATCTTAATCTAGACCAGTGATGGCGAACCCATGGCATGTGTGCTGCGGCGAGCATGCAGAGCCCTCTCTATTGGCATGCAAGCCAAGTCACCCCAGCATTGCCCCAGAGCTGAGCATGCTCAGAAAGGAGTAGTGGTGCCAGGTGATGATGTCACGAGCCACGACTCATTAGCCATGCCCCATCCAGGCACTCGGTGTCTAAAAGGTTAGCCATTGCTGATCTGGGCCCTCACCACCACATGTATTCATGGCTCCTCATCCTATCTAGACAACTACACTCAATGACTTATTTTTTCATATGAAAGAATATGGAAGCAAGATAATACTGTATAAAAAAAATATAGGAAGTAAAGTACAGTCCCTAGCTTTTATTAGTAATTCACTATTTTGCATAAAGAGATAGGCAACTGAATCTTAAATCCCTTTTGAAGTCATTCATGATTCTTTGTCAATCCCCCTCAGTATTGGCTCTCTTTGATTCCATGTGTATTTGCCTAAAGGTGATGCTCAGATATCTCAAAACATTAATTTATTTTGACTCTAGGACAGCATTTTCTTACCAATTACTCAACCCAGTCCTACGAGACATCAGCATTTAGTTGGCTACTTCTTCTTTCTTTATCCCCAGGTGTTTTGTGATTACCATGGACATTCTCAGAGAAAGAACGTCTTTCTCTATGGATGCAGCATAAAGGAGACTCTCTGGCAGGCAGGATGTACAGTAGACACCTCCAAGGTTACTGAGGATGTTGGCTATCGGGTAAGGCATACTTTTTATAGCCTCTTTATCTGCATAGATATTCCAAATTAAATTGTCTTGATTACCTCTATCTTAATCTTTTAACCTTTGTTTCCAATTTTAAAAAAATCAGATGATGACAGCAGCAGAACCTACAGAGCAATAGGGAAAAGATTTAAAGAATCAGAATCATAATTTAATGGCCAGGTGTGTCTGGACACACACGGAATTTGTCTCCAGTGTACATGCTCTAAATCTACATACATACAATAAACAAACTGTAATTACAAACATAAGATACATTCATAATCATAAAGTACATTCATCTTGTCAAGTCCACGTAAGCAAAAGGTAGATTTGTAATCATAAAGTACATTCATCTTGTCAAGTCTATATAAGCAAAAGGTACATCTGTAATCATAAGGTACATTCATCAAGTCAAAATAGGAGTGTGCACATGGCCCCGTGATGTCATTGCCTGATGCCGCTGCTCCTTTCTGAGCATGCTCAGCTCTGGGGCGATGCTGGGGCGACTTAGCTCACGTGCCAGCAGAGAGGGCTCACGTGCCCGCTGCGGCAGATGCGCCATAGGTTCGCCATCACTGTCCTATTGCATCCCTTAGGTTGGCATAGTGGACTTGAATGATGGATCTTGAACAATAGTACTTCTCTTGAGAACTGAGGACATTGTGCAACATTTTATTGCAGCTCCCAATTGCTCAGCTCAGTCTGCCCTGTAGAGCAGAAATGGTGAAATATTTAGCTGGGGATAGTCAAGTTGAAAGTGCAACTCAGCCATTGGATGCTAGTAGAAATATTGTTTTTTTATTATTGTATGACCTGCTTGTCAGGAAAACTGGAGCCGATTGTTCTTTCAGTCCCTTGGAGCAACTCAGAAAAGGAGGAAAGGGCATTGCAAATCCATAAATAGGTTAGTACACTGATGCATTAATACTATTTTTCAGGTAACAGTTTTCAGAATTCAAGGAATTTTCTTGTCAGTTGGACCAGGAAAATATGGATTGCATATTTCTCTCTGTAAGTGATGTGATGAAGAAGACAAGTGGAATCTCACTGACTAAGATTATGTGTCTAACTCAGCACTAGGAAATGACCTTTTAAGAAGGCATTTTCTGTCACAGCACATAGCTGTCATATTCCTATGCAGCAAAGTTTTAAATCCCTGTTTCCCCCAATTTTATTGTTTTTGCAAAACCAAATAAAAACAAGCAAATAAAAAAGTTTCAAAAAGGTAACAATAATATGAAATTGAAAAGTAACTCAAGGTAAAACCAGCAGCAAATAATAATACTTAGACTTAAAAAGAAGAAAGAAAGAAAGAAAGAAAGAAAGAAAGAAAGAAAGAAAGAAAGAAAGAAAGAAAGAAAGAAAGAAAGAAAGAAGGAGGAGGAAAAGGAAGGAAAGAAGAAATCCAATAAGGAAGAATATTAATTGGAAATATATGTATTTGAATGATAAAACAATTTCAAACATCTGTATTTAATTTTTCTGTCCAAGCATTTGTTAGGAAGAAACATTTTTAATTAATTCATTGGAAAAAAACAACAAAACAACTCATGAAAAAGATATTCAGTACCCATAATGCAAATTTATCAGATTATCAGATTTAGCAGAGTATGCTATAGTTCTGTGGAATGTTCTCCTTATTATCTTTTTAAACTAATAATATCATATATCAGAGAATTCTTTTGGTCTGCATTCCCTTAATATGCACAATGCATCTCATTCTATGTGTTAATTTCTCCATGGATATTATATGTCTTATTGAAGTATTCATTTAAGTGTGACTAGTATGGTTGTCTGTAGAATCCATTTTAGCAGTTATTGAAGGTTGTGGCCATTTACTACATTTTGGCACAATGCGTTCTGTTTTTTTTTTATGCATAGCATGAATGTTAACATTTTGTCTGCTGTCTTTTACAAGGAATTGATCAATTCTTTCCACTGGATGGCTCCAGACTCTAGTAATCTGTATAGGAGAGAATACGTCATCCACTTTCATTGTTTCTTATTCCTTGTCGTGGTCTTATCTAGCGATAGAGTTCTGAAAGAGCAGCATGGACTATATGGCTGTTCATAGTTCAGGTTGTAAGTTGTGTTTCTGTTGAATTTGGGAGAATCGAAGAATTCTGACAATGCCATTCAAAGAATTAATGCTTCCTTCCAGGATTTTTGGAATCAACAGCTAATGACCCCAGAGCAAACTGCTCTTATTGGTAGTATGTTATGTAGTTTATTTTCTTAATAAAGAAAGGGCCCACCCTTCTGAGATTGTTGAAATATGCACATTGAAGCTACAAGGAGCATCATAAAGGATGCCAGAATTGTGATTCAGAATCCTCCAGAAGATCCCTATTCTTGAATCCATGAACGTTGTTCCATGCCATCATATAAATGACATTGTACATCCCTTTTCCAACAATAATGGACAATGTAGGATTCTCTAAAAGTGGTTAGTTGGCCAATATTATCCCTGATCAGTTGTTATAGAGGCAAGAACAAACCAAGTTCCACATCTCTGAACTTGAAACACAACCTTAAAGCAGAACAGGGTGCGTGTTAGTCCATCAAAGCAGTCAAGACGAAAAGCCCAATCGTGAATACTAGCTCCAGCTTTAATCTAAGTTTAGATTAAGAAAATCTTGCACATCTGAAAGGACTTCCTCTTCCTTTTCTTTTAGTCTCTGAAAAACTAGGAAGGGTGACTTCTGAAATACTTTCCACTCCAGATCTCCCTTTGCTTTGGTGGACTGAGATACTTTGCAAGACAGTCAGTCTTCTCCTGCCTCCCAAGGCCATTTCCACTTACATTACAGTTTCTGAGAGGTTACTAGCTCTTAATTCTTTGGATAAAGTCCTCTTCATCATTACGTACAGATAGTCCTTGCCTTTCTACCACAATTGAACCCAAAATTTCTGTTGCTAAGCGAAACAGTTCTTAAGTGAGCTTTGCCCAATTTTTTTGCATCCTTTCTTCCCACAGTTGTTAAGTGAATCATTGCAGTTGTTACTCACAGTGTTGCTAAGTGAATCTGGCTTCCCCATGGACTCTGCTTCTCAGAAGGTCGCAAAAGGGGATCACATGACCGCCAGGACACTGCGACCATCATAAATTGAGCCAGCTGCCAGACGTCTGAATTTTGATCACATGATCATGGGGATGCTGCAACACAAGTCACTTTTTTGAGTGCTGTTGTGACTTTGAATGACCACTAAATGAACTGTTGTAAGTTGAGTTCTACCTGCAATACTATTGGCTTTATTGCAGAAGGGGACAGTTTAACTCAGGATTTGAACATGAAACTTGCTCATGGAAGAACTTGAGTTTGATTGTTAGGATCTTCTATTAAAGATTCTCAGATAATGGGGCATGGGAAGAGTTCAACATCAGCCTGCTATTGGTTAGAGTAGAGAAGCATCCAGTTCAAGCTTCTGCAGAGCAAATTTGACACTTTAATATCTTACTTCTCCCTTTTCTTACTTTCCTTTCTACCCCCATATTTTCATTCTCAAAAGTTCTGAAATGGGGCACGTAAAAATTTCTGAAAGCCATGAGGATGACATCTCACCGAGTTGCCTAACCTAAGGAATTATGTCTAAGAATAATGATGATTAAGGGAATATTTGATGGAAATCCTTCCAGAAATGCCAACTTTGGGATGATGGAAAAGAAAAAGAAGGAAGAAAAATGAAAGAAGATTCATCCTGAGAAATTCTAGCTGAGCTCTAGTGAGTAGAAAAGGAATTCTGTGGTTTCGAGGCCTTGGTTGTATGAGGAGAGAGAGCAAGACTTCATTTTCTAACTTCTTAGCACAGTATTATAAATGGGTTTTTTTTACTTTTCTTTTTGAAAAATGTACAATTAAAAGACAATTAAAGAGAAAATAAATGGAGGGGAGAGAATAATTAACTTTAGATCCAAGGAACATGGTTAGAACAAACAGAATATTAAATTGGCATTTGCTAATGTTTGCAAATGAGTGCTTTATAGGCCTGCCTTCCATTTACCTACCAGCATTGCCCTTTAATTAACATAAAAGCTTGATGGTAAAGATAATTTTTATTTTGTTAAGGAGTTGATGTTAACCCAGCTATCTAGGTATAGTTTCTCATTGTTTAAGTTGGATTGGGCAAGACTAAAGCAGGAGGCTTAGCTTTTGACCAAGGTATCATACACAG
>JANHFO010001705.1:72954-97677 GCA_032468095.1 Pareas carinatus
CTGGATTTGGGGAGAGATTGCATCTCCGCCCCAGGCACTTCAAACAGCCCCAAACTGAGCCACAGCAACGCGTGGCCGGGTCAGCTAGTTGTTAATAAGAGCGGAGCTACTTACTGTTACTTTTCCATGTGATAATCTTAAAGGGCACGATGGACTAAATTGGTGCAAAGAGCAACAGGTCATATCCCAATCTTCTTTTATCAGCTACACCTGCTAGCTTTCTTGAAGGTGTTTTGCTTCCTTAATCCCATACAGGAGATTATAATGCTACCAAATATGCTTTTTGACAATAAAGGAACAACTTTCATTCAGGTTAACAGAAGGCCTTAATCAGTTTGCATACAGAATACTGTTATATGTAATGTATATTGAAAAAAATCTTATTAAAGATGGAGTTGTCACAGAATTGTCTGGAAAATGGTGTATTTCAAGTCAACATATTCAAGGCCAAATAAACTGCATTTATATGTTTATACTTTACTGTGTTAATCAAGTTCTTCATCCTTCTGCTCTGTTGCTTTCTTGGCACTTCCATTATCAACAAAGGATTCTGCATCAGGAAAATCCAATTATTTGAGCCAGGAGGCTTACTAAATCCATTTAAAAGCTCTTTCTGTTATGATTTACGTAAACTCGGAAAGCATACATTCATTTTTGTCATTTAATTGTAAAGCTAATTAGGTTGAAGAAATCCTGTATGTCAAAAAGCTGAAACAAATCTATATGTAACTGTTAAATATGACCATGAGTTATGAGTAGGTAACTCTACTCACAAGGCAAACATATTTTAAGAATAAAACCATGCTCCTTTAAATACTAATTCACATAATCAAATTCAGTTCTTCTCCTTTCAAATACTTAACTACAATTTATTTTATCCTGGCAAATATACTTCTATATAGGATGATAAATTTCAGTAGTTTATAGAATTATCCTAGTAGCCAAATCATATAGTTTCTTATTAACACATCTGGTCTTTTAATAATATATAACCTTCTGATCAGTGATATGTGCTGAGATAACCTTCATATAATAAGAATTATATGCTAGGCAAATTAAAGATATTCCTTGTGTGCCCAGACACACCTGGCCAATAAATTCTGATTATGTTTCTAGACTTTGGTAGTATATAGATTTACATTTTTTTATGTAAAATATGTTTTTCATTTTTGTACTTACACTGTGTCTATTATACTAGCTGAAAGCCAAATGTGAAAGCAATTAAATACTTTTGGAGTTTGGTGATATTAATGTCATTTACAAGTTTACATAACTTTGAATTGTGTACCAGAGACAGTAATTCCTCGACCATGCCTTCCTGTTTTCCAATTTGGACTACCGCAACATGCTCAGCGTGGGACTATGTAATGGGATGTGCACCTAGAGAATTTGTGGAGCGAGCTTTGGTAACGCAAATATTCCCCAGGTAACCTGCAATAAATCTAATTCTTTTTTCACCTCTATCTCAGGGGTTCAAACATGAGAATATTAGTCCCACGAAAATACCCTTAGAGATTGATGAGATTGATGATTGCTGCTCAAATCCAGTTCTAGAATATTTCAGAATTTATCTAGTATGTTAGAAAGCTATAGTTTTAGTTTGGCAAGATTCTGTCCATTAGGTGTAGGCAAGAAAATGATTGAACTCGGTTGAATTTTGCTATGTTGTCTTTGGATTTCGACATCAAAGATGATGTAGGATACAGCTGCACAAATTGTTAGTGGTGTCAGATAGTTGTCAGATTTACAATATAATATTGTACCAGATGTCTATAGTTTGGTAGACAATGTACTTATTTTTCTTCTTTCTTACAATTTTTCTGTCCTGTACACACTATAAATAAGTGGCTCAGAGCAGGGAAATGTAGTTATTATAGTGAGATCACCATGGGAAAAAGTATTACACTTTTCTCATATTTGACTTCCTACACTAAAAGTAGTTTGTCTATTTTGTATCATCAAATTTTATCTCTAGTTAGGTAACTTTTGCCTTTGTTTTTAAATTTCTTCTTCTCATCTTCTTATACTACAACCATGTCTTCGTATAATTAAAAAAAACAGAATTATACAGAGATCTATAAAGCTCAACCAGATCATAAGCTGAGAGTCACTCTGTGCAATAGCTAATTTCCAGGTTCATAAATCATCAGGTTACTTTTATGTAAATAATAAAACACATCATTATTATCACTGGAGAAACCCATCCTTGCTGGACCAATTAAAGTCTATTAGAAGAAAATCAGATATTCTTTATCCCTACTTTTATGGTAGTGTGGATGATCCTTGAGCTACAAATATAATACAGCCTGCCAATTACATTCATAACTTGAGAATTCATTTGATTGAATCATGTTAAATGAATTTGATCCCTCACTGGTTTAGCCAATATATTAGCTCATCAAATGCACAGGTCTTTAAATGTACATGAGGTATCTCAGAGTGAGAAAGATCATGAAAAGGCCTAGTGCTGAAACAGACCATTCAAGTCTAAAACCGTCCACTGAGATACCTCATGTTCACATTCTCCATTGTTGCTCCCCCCACCATCCTGACTCGGTTCTCCCAGGTATTGGGTCTGCTTTATTAAACTCCCTGATCTACTTCCGTTTCAAACCCCATAGCTTGCTTTTTGAAGATCTTCAGAGCTCCAGAAAGGTTGACCCACTGACAGAGAGGCTAAATCGTTTTATTCAGATGATGTTTTATTCAGAAGTTGACAAAAAATGTTTTCATTAGGTCTCACATTCTTGCAGCATTGCCATCATCTGAATAAAATGTTTTGGCTTCTCTGCCAGTGGGTCAGCCTTTCTGGAGTTCTGAAGATCTTCAAAAAGTAAGTAGGCTATGGTGTCTGGGAGGAAGTAGATCAGGGAGTTAAAAAATAACAAGGCCAGTGGCTGGAGAGAGCTAGGGCAGGATGGGGGAGAGGTAAAATAGGCAGGGAGCATGTTGCACCATCTCTGTGGTTGTCTCTAAGGGGAAAAGAGAGCTGCAGTGCTGCAACATATAATTTTTTAAAATTCTTTTTATTGAGTTTTCATCAAGAAAAAAAGAAGCATTATTCATTTATATCATTGTAAAAAAAGAAAAGAAAAGAAAAAGGTAAAGGCCTATATTACCAAGCACTTATGTATAATATAAAATAGGACAATATTAACAAGGGAATACAATGCATGTTAATACATAATTATATCCAATATCCCATTTTTAATTTTGTTCTCAGTAACTAAGGTTTCAAGAGACTATCTCGTTCACTATTGTCTGCAAGTCCCAAGATGGGGTCCTCCGTTTCTTTATATAACTTCATTAATTTAGTGACGTCTTAGTGACCTTACGAGACCTCAGTTTGATTGACATTGTTTTCATACGTCTTTTTAAAATCTCTTATAAAAGTAGCTAATACCTAGATATATATCTTTACATTGACACTCTATTCTTTACGATTCTTTTCCCTGAAGAGTTTGACTGTGTATCTACTTTCAACAATTAACATTTTATTTCGTTTATCTATCTGTCTTAGAGTCCTTCTACACACCTTTCTTGGACACCTTTATCTCCTTTATCTGCTTGGACTATTCTTGTTCTTACACTCCTTGATCTATACACTCCTTTTTTCTTTCTGTTGTTTATTTATGTTGTTTTGGCCTTTTCTTTCCTACACTACCTCCTACGCACCTTCATTCTGTTTTCTACCCTTTCCTACTCTATCTCCTTCTCACCTTCTTCATATTGTTTAACTTTGAACAGTCACTAAATCAACTGCTGTAAGTCGTGGACACTCTGTATTTGTAAAAGTTTTTCCACCTGGTTATATATTTTCTCCTCCTCAACACGACGTTTTTGTCCCCTTCAGCTTTCCAGTCTTGTATCTGCAGGAAGTTTTAAAACAGGCAGCGATTCGCTGTTATGCATAGTAATACAAAGAGGATCTTTTAAATAAAGCGAGGCCTTTCTTAATTAGTTTTGATTTACAAGGAGGAGAGGTAGAGCTGGAAGGTGAGGTTTTACTCTAACCTTCAATTAATTCTCATAGGCAGATCTAAGAACAAAGCAGAAATTATTCTGAAAAGCATGCAGCATAAATAATAATTTCCTGGATGTATTAGTTTGGCATTCCGATAGCAAGGGCATCCAATGCAGTCTAGCATATCATTTCTTGAAGAACAGGCCTTCATTTCATATTAAAATGTTTTCAAAATAAGAAGTTGCTTTATTTCAGCTAAACGCATTCATTTATCTTACCTGGTGTTTCTACTAAAGGTTTTCCAGCTTGGCATCTTCCTAGCTTTTGGCTGTGGAAACCGAAAACGAGGGAACGATTGCCCAAACTCACCTAGATTCATCAGTTGGGGAATGCTTCTGTATCCCAACTCGCAGCATCTCTAGATGTTTTCAGAGAGAGATGACACTCCAGTTTGGATACTGGATCCTTTTCACAAGTAAAGTACAATTCCAGTCTTGATTTGACTAGTGAATGGTGACTATAGTCCTTATTATTGTTAATAATAATAATAATAATAATTTTTATTTGTATCCCGCCCTTCTCCCGAAGGACTCAGGGCGGTTTACAGGCATATAAAAACACAAACAACATAAGACATTTAAGAACATGTTAAAAATATTAAACAAAGCCTGCATTTCAATTCAAAAGGGGGGAGTAGTAAAAGTGATTTCCCAATAAAGATATAAATAATTAAAATATTTAACTCGAGTTTCAAACGCAGGAGGACATGTTGCATATATTTATGTAAAAGAATAGCAGACAGTCCTCGACGTCCTTCCATTGCTCTGTGAAACGTCCGTGAAGAGAATTTTGCCCCATTTGATGATCTTTCTTGCCGCAGTTGTTAAACGAATAGCTGCAGGGCTAAGTTAGCAACATGGTCTTTGCAGCAATAACAGAATAACAGAGTTACAAAGTTGGAGGTCTGACAGGAAACCTTACAGCATTTCAGACGAACAGTTGTCCGATCTCTTCTTAAAAACTTCCAGTGTTGGAGCATTCACAACTTTGGGAAGCAAGTTGTTCCGCTGATTCATTGTTCTCCCCGTCCGGAAATTTCTCCTTAGTTCTAGTCTGCGTCTCTCCTTGATTAGTTTCCCTCCGTTGCTACACAGACATCTCTCTCTCTAACCCCTTCCCAACTCCTAATGATGGCAAATTCTTTAAGGATCATGGCCTGGTTCATTTATAGTCGTAAATGATTTAAACACTGGAACACTCAGGCAGGATAGGGAAGGAAAAGGGAAACACATTAATGTGCAATATACATAGTGGCCACCTCACCGCCCTGGTTTGCTGGGATGACTTCGATGGAACTTTCGCATCAGCCTGGGAGCATTGGCATCATTACCCTGTTTCTCCGAAAGTAAGACACCCTCCGAAAATAAGACCTCCTTACAGTTTTGCCTCTCACTGAAATATAAGGCATCCCCCGAAAATAAGGCCTTCCCGATAATAAGGCCTCGGACTTCCGGTTCTGGGCGGCCTCAGTGGAAAAATAAGACACACCCTGAAAATAAGACCTAGCACATCTTTGGGTGCAAAAATTAATATAAGACAGTGTCTTATTTTAGGGGAAACACGGTAGTTTTGTAGTCTGTCTGTGCAATCTTCTTGCAGCAGATGTTTCACTGTTTCTTCAGCTTCTTTGCAGAGATAGCATTTTCTGTTTGTTGCTGTATTATCAATTCTGCTTTTGCAATATATGCATAGTTTCTTAAGGTTTGGTCTTATGCAGTCAGATTTAGTCCCCCTGCCTCTTTCTTCAACTTTCCTGTTATTATTACCTTATGGCCTATGGGAAAATTAGTCAGACATCAAGAGTAATATCTTTCAGCACAAATGTTCCTGGATTTATATTGATTTAATTCACTGAGTAGTTTCTACATATTTAACTGTGTGTATTTAACTTATTAAGACCTATTAGCAGCTATGGTAGCTATCATTCTGCCAGCTTTTCAAAACAATCTTTCCTGTCAGATTGGTTTTTCCCTAACTGGTTCAGAGCCAATCCAATAAAACATTATCTCCCACAAGATACTGGTAAAATCAATCAGATTTAACGGCAAGACTTATGACTGTTGGGTCAGCAGTCCAGTGACAGGGAATTTATTAATTTTTTCTCTAGAAAAATGTAGAGAAGATATCCTTCCCTTTGATATCCTGCGCCTTGTTTGCAATTTCCAAATGGAAAAAGGTAGTATCTTAAAATCACCAAGTCAGAGAAAAGTGGTATTAAGTACTGAATAGTAAAATCACATCAGAGTCATTGAAGCTTAATCAGTAGCTTGGTTAGTAAAGGTTATTTATTTTCCACTGCTTGAAATAGTAAAATTTCTATTCTTGTCTGTCTTGCAGACAATGCCACATTTAAAAACTTTAAATTTTTTTAAAAACTATGAGAAAATAAGAGGAATGGTCTGTTAAACTTTAAAATGGAATGTTACAGGATTTGTTTTGTGAACTACTTAGATTTAAACTTCTAGAGATGGACAATATTAAACATTTTCACTTCCAGGGGAATTATCTTTTGCCAAACCTTATCCCTATTCATAATTTTGAAAACAATGAAATTACTCATGTAAAACAATTGTATATTTCTTGCTAATTTAATTGGAAAAGAAAGAAAATGACAAGACTAGAGGCGAATTAGAATAGTAGAATGTTAATACTTCGCATTGAAACAAAGCTTCTGGCTTAAATTTGGAATGCCTATCCTGCTATTTTTATTTTTAATGATTATTGGCCCAGGATGCAACTCACATAGAAGTAATTCTACTGGATTTTGAATTTAAAGAATGGTCTAAAATTAATCACTTTTCTGTCACTGAAATATTAAACTAACAAGCATTTTCAATAAAACATAATGTTTTCTTGTGACATTGAAATAATAAGCATGCACAAATGATTGAGCCATGCTCATAGTCATGAAAGTTATTTTTATCTTAATATATCAGAGAATACAGTTCTGAATAAAGATTCTAGATTTTAAAAAATTTCAATCTTGGAACTCAAGTTTTCCTGTAAATTTCTCCAGACTTATTAATGAAAGAGCAGAATAAAAGTAAAACAAAACAAAACAAGTACCTCATAATTAACTATTAATTTCAATACTACCTTTAAAGTATTTTAACTTCCATAAACTATATAAGGAACAAGTACGTTAAGGATAAATAAAATGCATGAAAGTGTTTCATTTGACACACGTCCAAATACCTGAAAAAAGCTGAAGATTCATGTCACCATAATGTCCGAAAATTTATTTAATACACAAATAATATCTCGGAACTGAAATGTCACACGGGAATGTGGGAAAACATACTTCATTTTTATTGTCTTTCAGGCATTAACGGCAACAATCAATTTGTACTGTAGATTTCTATAACATGTTTAGCATGAATTCTGAACAGTAGAGCAGGCACCCCCCAAAATAACAATGGTAAGTAGAATTTAGTAATGTGAGAGTTTTAGTCCTTTCTCATGGTGACACTGGATGTAGAATTTAAGCCCTTCCTTTTTTCTCTTTCAGTTTCATTTCAAGCATGGCCAAGCAGTTGTGTGAATAATTTTATTGTTTATTACAAGAGCAAAGAAATCTCCTTTCTTAAATGTAATACTTTTGTATTTATTTTTATATTTCATATTATCTAAGGCCAAGATGTAGCACTTTAAATCTTCCCCCCCTTTCCAATATTCATAACAGTTGAATTTTCTCTTATAGGTAGTGATAGCTTCACATCAGAACAAATTATATATAATCTTTTTTTGCATGTGTTCACATTTTATTTTGGAAAACAGGTGCTTAAAATTTTTAGAACCATTGTAAACAAATTCTAAAAAAGGAAAAGGAGAAAAAAAATCACGGTATTTACATAGATTTCATAAATGGCTTAGCCATATAGAACACAATACTTTGGTTTTATCCCCTTTTAACTTTGGTTTAACATTCATCAAGGTTTGCTGTTGTTACATTGCCAAATAAAGAGTTAACCAACACAGAGAGGACTTTTTACAAGATTATTCTGTAATATTTTTATACACTACTGAATTTCTAGAACATTTCATCCATGCCAATACCTTATAGGAAGGTTTTATTTAAGATATTAGTAACTACTGCCCAAACATTTAACATTTTACAAATTCACAACAACTTTTCCCCCTCTCCTATGTGGCAAAATGCATTTTCTAATTTCCATCTCCATTTCTCTTATAAGCAACTTTGCAATAAGCTATAGACTCATCCTTTTCCCCAGACTCATCAATCGGTAAACCAATCCGTTTGTTATTCTAATTCTATCTTTTTGCTGATTAAAAAAACTGTTATGTTTTTTAACTCCCAAATGCTAGTCTTCTGCTAAAAGAGGAAACATTGCTAAACACTATTTGTCCTGATCTATCCAAATATTTATTTTTATGCTAACTTTCTAAAAAAATTCTCAAGCATAAAACAGGTCTACTAAGTTACAGTCTTGTGTGTAACTAAAGACACATAGATTTCATTTTATTGTTACAATTTCTGTACTTTTTGATAAATTATGTACCAGTTAAAAACACTAAAATCATCTCAAGGTGCAATATCTGTAGTGTTGTTAACAAAAACACACACACACATACACACAAAAATATATATATATTCTATTTTGTGGAAAAATGCAGCTTAAGTATGACCATTTAAAAAAACAGAGAAAAAAACCTCCAATTATTTTTTTTCCTTTTTGGAATTCAAAAAGCAAAGGTAATTTTAAGGCAGTGGGGAACAAAAAAATTCTGAACTAATTCTTAATTTCAGTCATTCATACTATATCATGTAATTGAAAAAACAATTGTTTTCCAGAATGCTATCAATAAAAAGATTTTCCTGCCTAAAAAAGACTTTTGAATAGACATTGGTATACACAATAACATGAATCTTGAATAATACCTGATTACCCTTTGACAATTCTGTACATGTTATTAATAGTTTAGCAGATTTTTATTATATTATAAAGTGGTTAGTTTGATTTTTACTATTTGTTCCTTACAGATTTTTTAAAATATTTTTTTCTTACAGTGATTTTTGAAAAAACAAAGAAAATTTTTCATTTTTCCATAAGGCAATTTTATAAATTAAATACTCACTGTGCAAAGTAGGAGATTTACTGATAGCAGTCAGAATTAGAAATTTATCTCTTTAAAGGGTGCAAAAAACAATGAAAATAAAAACGTTACACTATACATCAGATTACCAGCAACTCCCAGAACAAAGCCTTACAGTGTATAAAAATAGCTACGTAAAAAATTTACATAAAGGCAAACCAAAAGTAATCTTCAGTGCAGACATTTACAAAAAAATAATATATATATTCAAACTGAACACAATTTTTGACCTATTATTACGGCTGTTGCCAAAATTAGTTTTGTTGAAATTTTGTAAGCTTGAGAAAACTGGATATATATTTTTTGAAAACTTGAAACAATGATCTGTATAATACTTGAGCCATGAAAAGTCGTCATATCTTCTTATATATCTTAAACATAATCCATGTTCATGCTTCAGTTGGTCTATGTTTATTTTCTAAAAACAGAACAAAGTATAAAGATGGCATAAAGGGCACATGCAGATTGTATCAAGCAGGTTGTGACTATTTCAAATGCATTAATTTTGTTCCAGGCTGGGCAAAAATTTTTCATGTAGTGGAGTTGGTAGAGTCTCGATTGGCCTGGACAGATAATGAACCAATGATCTGATTTAATTCAATTTCCTATGTTCCTGTTTTAGAACATAAAATTGCTTTCCTGAAAGATCATGTGAAATGATCAAATTCATTAAATATTAGCAGGACAAGTTTGAAACAAGTAGCATGTTTCTTCTGTGGAATGTAACACTAGGAACAAGGCATAAATATAAGAAAAAATAGACTGGTATAATATAAGATATTGGATGGAAAAACAGTTGCATTTTACAGTGTAGCTTTGCCTTCTCCTGGAGAATTTCCTGCAGATGCCCATAAAAGTGAACATTCATCTGGGATCCATCAAGCTCTGTCATTAAAGGGTTTTTAAAAAGTCCCGACAACTCACCTGCCTTCCTTGGCCTTTTTGTGATTGTGTTCAGTTGAATTGTTCTTTATTTTCATCTTTAGTTGTGCAATATTTTAATACTGTCTAGTCTACAAATGGTTATTGATTGATTGATTGATTTTGTTATTTTTTTGTTATTTTATTATTTATTAGTTTGTATTATATAAATCACATGGGAAAGCTTTAGTCCTTAGGTAACCTAGAAATGTTTTAAAGCATAAAATAAATAACAAGTAATACACAGCCCTGATTTATAAAAAAAATAGATCTTCCAAATAGGCTTCAGTCCTCCTGTCTTTTGTTTCAGATTTTAATTATGAGCTATTGGTTTTGCTTCCTTGATTTGATGGTGGGATTGTTTATGAAAATAGACTGTGTCAAAGCTATGGTTTTTTTCTGAGAAGAGAACACAGAATACCTTGACTTAATAGTTAGAACTATGCACTTTAGTGGCTTTTGGATGACATTTCCATCTTCTTCATTAACTATGTGCTTTAGCATATTCAAACCTGGGAAAGTTGCCAAAGTATAAAGCAGTTCCTGCAAAGTAAAGAAAAAGCTTTTCACATCTAGAAGAATATATGAAACATCTTGTTCAGTATATCTATGCATAGCTTTTCCAGAGTAGTCAAGCAAGAAAGGAAAATAATTGAAAGCTATGAGAATTTGAGAGAGGTAGGGTTAGAGCAATGTTCTCTGCTATTGGCAATGCAGATTAAGATTAGTTTCTGGCCTATCTAAGCCTCTGAGATTATGGTTAGTTTTGAGGTCTATATGCTTTGTGTGTTATACATAAGCTTGGGGCAATATCTAAATACGTATTTGTGATCAAGTTCTTTGGTTTTTATATATCTGAGCAAGGTGGAAATGAAGTAAACTGCTTTTGTGATCTGTAGGAGATGTACCATTTTTGCTTTCCTCCCTGAAGACTAGAAGAAATGTACATGCTAGAAGTTCAGGCAGATTATCTTAATGGAAGAGAAGATGAAGAGGCAGGAAACAAAATAATCTTCTTTCCAGCTTATCGGGGAAGACAAGTGTTAGATGGGTGTCGCGAGGAACGAAGCGGAGGCACTACTGCTTTCAATGCTTTATTAAGGTAGGGTGGTCAGAGTAAGAACTGGGGCAGCGGTGGCAGGCTGCCCCTTATATTCCCGGGCAGGGGTGGCAGCCTGCCAATCCAGGGGCTGGCATTTCCCGCGCTGGCAAAGCCCTCCCCCCGGACACAACAGTCAAAGCCACCTAGTTAATCTCCTGCTACTATCTGCATGTTTTAACTAAGAGGGGAAAATGCTTTACATTTTCCCCTTTTAGTTAAACTCCCTCCACAATTCACATTGCCAAAATGTGATCCAAAAGAACTGGAGAAATTTATTCTTCCATTGCTGTTTCTAGCTACTTTTTGAACTTTCATGGCATTACTTTCCTCTTCTGCGTGGCATCTTGTTTAGTGTAGGGATCCTAAACTGTTGGTGGCTTATTTTGAGTAATTTGCATCATTCATTGTGGTCAGAATCAACTAACTCACATTGACTTGGACTCCAGTGTTATGACAGATTATAAAGATACAATTTCAGCAACTGTCCTTTTACTTTGGATTATTTTCAGTTTGTAGATCTTGAAGATGCAGGCAATGTATGTGGAGAAATGAAGACCACCAGCTGCCTATTCAACTTTTGTCACTCCTGACTGAACAAACCAGCTGAACAAATTGAATTAACCACATGGTGGTGATCAGTGCCTTCTTAGGAATGGCATATATTCTCCTATTTCCACCTCAAGGATGCAGTTATTAGTTCTATATTAAATATTTCCTCCCTTGATCTAAGAGAGTTATAAAATTACAGTCTAGTCTCAAATATTGCAACCTTGAGGAAAAATGATTGAAAACCCAGTGACACTGCTGTTTCAGATACAACTGAATTATATTATCTGGATCCATTTTAGGTGGATATGAAACAGAAATTGCTTTAGTCATTTTATGGGTAGTGTATGCTCAAATATGAATATGAAGAGTGCCTTGCTAGATGTTCTTCCTGCATGAAGTGGATTGGGCAATGGTATCCAAAGCTTAGCTGCATCCTGTCATGATGATGCAACATAGCGCTTATGGAGCTAGTTTTGAAACTGATGCAAGCAGCAGCAGCAAGGCTGCTAACCACTGAAAGGGTTCCCAACACTCTCTGTTGGTATATATATATATACAGTATATAAAACATATATCAGGCCCCAACTACAGGTCATGTTTAATGTGTCTTGTACCCAGTGACTGAGTCAGCCACATCTAGAAAGGATAACCCTTAAATAAGAAGAACGAATACTTCTTTGCTGTCTAGCTAAGACCTGAAGGATTCTGGGCTCTTTCAGGGCAGTTTGGAAATACAACTCTCCATAGGAAAAAAAAGGTTCTCCTCAAAAAAAACCCACAGCTGTTTACTGAAGAAAGGTAGGTGACAGGGATTGTGCTGGTAACAAGAGCAATGAAATACTCCCTCTTTCCAAGAAATATTAGCATATTCTCTTTTGCATATATTCTTTTCCCCTCTTTTTTATACCAAAGAAGCTTTTTCTTTTATCATCAGAATAAATTACTTTGTATCTTATATTAGAAAAATAATAAGTTCTTCAAATTGGTCAAAGAACGAAGTTATGTCATCAAGCAATAAATAAATCAACAGGAATATATGAGTATGTGTCTGTATTATCACTGTGGTGACAGCTATGAGAGTTTGGCCCAAGCAAAACACACAATCATTTAAATCATAACCATGTGTGCCATGGTGTCAGGGGACAGAAAATAAAATAATTACCCCAAAACCCTACAGAAGGCAAATGAAGCAAGACTTTGTTCCAACTGGTGTACTAGAAAGCTAGTGTCCAAGAAGGGCATTAAAATTAATGCTAGTAAACAGGGATAAAATTAATGACATAACTAGGAAGGGCTTCCCAGCTGTCACAGTACTGCATGAAGTCTTTTCCAACAGGCCTGTGGTGGAAAAAAATAGAATTCAAATCTCTGGTATGCTAGGGCAGGGGTAGGAGAAAGGAAGCTGGCTAGCTTTATATTGCTTCCTAGTCCAAGTTTCAGGACCAAAAGCTCTTTTCTACCAGTAGGATAGCAAGGTGGGGACAATTGTAAATTGCTCTGACTGAGATTCAGAAATGAGTACAACATAATCCATTGAAATGCATAAAAATAATGCTAAAATCATGTTTTCTTTCCAGTGTGCTCATATTCAGCATGTTTTCAAGATAGCAAATAAACAGCCAAATGCCAGCTTGCTAATTGGTAGAATAAGAACAAGCAGAGGGAGCTCT
The DNA here is from genome assembly GCA_032468095.1 of Pareas carinatus. Lineage (NCBI taxonomy): Eukaryota > Metazoa > Chordata > Lepidosauria > Squamata > Pareidae > Pareas > Pareas carinatus. Next base: position 86,336 of record JANHFO010001705.1, read on the forward strand.
TACAGTTTTTACTTGCCTCATTCCCTCAGTACACAACACAGGGAAACATCCAGACTTCTCTGTGGAGCAAACAAGAAAATACAAACTTCTAATACACAGCAGCAGCAGACAATTGACCAGTTGCAGAACTGCTTCTGAGCAAGAGCAGTCTATCAGAACAGTGGTTAGTTGCTTTGCTTTTTTTTTAAAAAAAAAATCTTCTGTAAAAGAAAAAAAACTTTCTGTTTTTAAATGCATTTTTTTGAAAGCTGTGAGACAAGAGATCAGGCATTTTAGAACAGCTTTTTCCAAATAATAACAAAATACTTTTAAAATGTGTTCTTTTGCTTTCTTGGTTGAAAAGGTACTATGCAAGCATAGTCATTTCTCCTGCCTGTGTTTGAGAAATGTCTCATCTACCTAATTATCTCCTATTCTAAGCTATAGAATTCAATTTGGGATTTTTTTTAATATATTCAGACCCAGAAAATGGGTAAATGCCCTCTTGAGAGTGTGGTCATTACCTGATTGAGCCATACACCCTCAGGGTTAAAGATTAAATAGTTAATTCCTCCCATCACTAAAATCCAGAATCAGTTAGGGAAATATACAGCTTGTAATAGGGGAGCGTTATTTATATTTTAGTATTCCAATGCTGTCTTTTATATGTCAAGCAAATCTCAAGGAAATTAAGAATTTGATTGCTGGAGCATGAAAATACAGTGCAGAACCAGAGAGAAGGGCTTCTATATTGCAATATTTTAAGAACTGTTCCAGTAAGTTTGAGCAGATAATTACCAAGGCAGGTGATCCACAGTTAATCACTTACTGTTGAGTAGAGAAGCCTATTGGAATTTTCATTGGGTGATAATGCTTCCCATAGGACTGAATGAAAAATGTTAAAAAGAGCACACTATTGGTTCACCATAAGATTCATTGTGTTGGAAGTTTCATTGGGTTCTGGTTCCCAGCTGGATAGCCCTGTTCCACTTTGAGATCTGGAAGACTGGTACCTTTTTAGAATTAAAACCAGCAGCTCAGAAAGATTTTTATTGGAATACAGAAACAAAGTGGCACACATTTGGTTCAGGGTGAGCTCACAACTTGTGGAAGAGTTGATGGTCATTTTATATGGTTTTGTGTTATTGATTTTCAAATCTGGAGCTGTGTTGTGAAATGTGTGGCAATGTGGGGGTTTTCCTATCTTAGTTTATGGGATCATGGCTGACTCTGCAGGGGAGGGGGATATCAATTCTAGGTGTAATCTATTGTGTTGTTTATTTGGAGTTCCTCACTGTCCTTTGCCTATGAATAGAGTGTGGCCAGCTTCTTCTGAATGGATTTAAATCTCCATAACAAAAGAGGCTGTTCCCTGTAGCAGGAAAACTGAGGATGTGTGTGCTGTATTCTGCTCTCAAAATCTTTCTCCTCTCCTTCAGGTGAAACATCCCATGCTGCCTCTTTTAATATTAAGAATAAAAAATATTTTATTGTGAAGCAATAAAAATATCAATATTGTTACATAAGAGAAAAACTTAAATATCATAGGATTTTGCTATAAGCTACACTTTAAATAATTGCTTCAGAGATAAGAGAACTATTAGAAGTATATAATACTTATAAGGCTTTTCTGTAAGAAACGTAAATAAAAACACTAGTATTTTTCTTTTGATAGCTGATGTTTTGGTATTATTATCCACCTGACTTCTAGTTGCTTCATGGAAGTGTGAAAACAGAATTGTGACAGCTCAGGTTCTGAACATATCTTTTACAATGGTGTATATTAAGATGAAACTGCCATAGTATTACTAATCTAGATTTAGACATATTTGCTATTGTTGTTGCGACCCCGCGGACCATAGCCCGCCAGGCCTCTCTGTCCCTCACAGCTTCCCGCAGACTGCCCAAACTCATGCCTGTTGCATCAGTGACAGCATCCAGCCATCTGATTCTCTGCCGTCCCCTTCTCCTTTGGCCTCCCATCTTTCCCAGCACCGCATCCTTTTCTAATGAGTCCTTTCTTCTCATTAGGTAACCAAAATATCTGAGTCTCAGCTTCATCATTTGTTCTTCTAATGAACAGTCTTCCAGGACTGACTTATTTGATCACCTTGCAGTCCAAGGGACTCTCAAGAGCCTTCTCCAGCATCACTACTCAAAGGCATCAATTCTTTGATGTTCAGCTTTCCTTATAGCCCACCTCTCACAGCCATACATTGCAACTGGGAAAACCATGACTTTTACTATATGGATCTTTGTTTACAAAGTGATGTCTTTGCTTTTTGAAATGCAGTCTAGGTTTGCTATAGCTTTCCTCCTGAGGAGCAAGTGTCTTTTAATTTCCAGGTTACAGTCACCATCTGTAGTAATTTTGAAGTCCAGGAAAATGAAGTCTGTCAATGTTTCTATTTCTTCCCCTTCTATTTGCCAGGGAGGGATGGGGCAGGATGCCATGATCTTAGTTTTTTTTTAATGTTGAGCTTCAATCCAATTTTGGCACTCTCCTCTTTCACCGTCATCAAGAGACTCTTTAGTTTCTCTTCACTAGTCTGATAGGTACTACAATAACCCATCATTTAGTGAATACTCATATCTAGTCCAAACTAGTCCAAAACCAGAACACTACCTGCCTGATAAAGAGGAAACTAGACATGTGAAATGAGACACACTTACCTGAAAATTTCTGTCTGTAAAACACCAATATCGTCAATAAGTTATTACTGTATTTTTTTTGTCCCTGATGAACATGTTTATGGTAATCTTAAAACACTGATGAAATTCAGAGGTCATTAAAGCATAGAAGTGTTGTAGTAAATTTTTACTCTAGGTTAAGTCAATTTATCCTTCCAGGCATGTTAAAGAGCTACAGTTTCCTGGTTGTTTTAAATTACTCTGCTATAAGATAGTTAGTCATGGAGAAGGGACATGTTTTTTGGTTTAATCCTGAGCAGAACTCATAAATTCTGTTGAACCAGACAAGAACAAGCAGCAGTATACTGTCGGATTTTCTTTCTGACTGGGTTCACTTATCAAGTTGGAGAAATGTAATTTCAAATATCTTTGAATCTTTGACTATTGATTTCTTTTTCTGTGATCTAGTGAAAGAAAAATTATAGCAGTGAGTAGAGAAAAGGGGCAGAAAAGTAGAAATTATGGAAAAAGAAAGACAACAAGGGAAGGCAGCATATGAATTGCATGATATTGATGGTATGTCCTTAAGGCACTTAAATCTCATCTCTATGTTCTTCTGAGTTTATTGTGGAATTGTAGCAGCTCAGATTTTGTTGTTGTTTATTTTGGATGTCTCCCTTGCTCATTAATATAGCCTAGCACAATCTGGTGTAGATTTGTTGTATAAATATATTTGGCAGTTGAAAATTGCCCTTTGATGAAGATCGTAGTAAAATCATGAACTCTGGAGGCAGAACAAATAAAAATAGGGAGATGATGAAATACCAGATTGAAAAAAAAATCACAGTTTATATTTCCATTCATCATGAATTTTTGAGGTACATCACAACATTTCAAAGACTCTCTACGATGTGCATGTATTTTTTTAAAAAAAAATTCTTCCCATTTTCAAAAGTCTAGAGCAGTTTTTCATTGCATCATAGTGCGTGCTTTATCTGTTTAGGATATGGATCCAGCAAAGTCAACTGGTGGTTTCGTTTTTCCATGCTGCACAGGGATGTGAAGGACTTATCATTCACTTTATCAGTTATTGTTGATGCAGGAGAGAGGAGGACTTAAAAAGAATTCCATCACTGATCTGCTAGGAACGCAATTTGGAAATTTAATTAGACCAGATATATGACATTAGAAGACTGTATGGTTTCTTCAGTGTTGCCATCTTAACCTTAGAATCAGTTCAAGCTAGGTCAATGCTAAGACAAAGAATTTTTAGAGTACCAAAGGTCAAACAAATTGCTGCTTTCTCTCCTAATATAATTGCAAATACCCACATTTTAGCACCTAAACTGGTCTCATATTTATATCATATCATAAATTCAGGAAAACTTTATCTTTACTTAATGCCCTCCTTACAACTGTCCTGGAAAGAAACTATAAACCCTACATGAAACCCAGTACTGACCATGGACATGGATGCCATAGTAACCTCAGCTCGTTTTCTCCTGTAGTGCCAGTTCTACAAGGATATTTCCCATCAGTTGATTAACCCTCTTTTATTTAAATTTTCAGGGCATTCTGATCATTGTTATTTGTTAAACAATCAAGAATCATTTATTTCTCAAAAAGTAGCAAAATTTTGTTAGGTTCCGTGTAAACCTTACTCACAGATGGTTGCCAATAAGTATGATAGGAGATGATAGGGTAGAATTGCAAATCATGGGGCTGGAAGGGACCTCTGAGATTTTCTAGTGCAACCCTCAGTTCAAGGCAGAAGTCTTATACCATCCCAAGAGTTGAAAACATATACAACATAACACACAGGGCTCATCTCATTCTAGCCTTCTTTTGCTCTAAAATGTAAAATGTCTAACAGATGTTCAGGCACATATATGCCTTCAATTGCCCGATTTATTTTATTTTAGACATGCTTTGACGTCCTCTTGTTTAACCACAAATGAGATTGTTTCAAAGTGCACTTAGCACCATAGCAGTGGAAGCTCGTTTAATCATGCAACTTTACAGATTTAATTTACAATTTGTAGGTGTACCTACTCAGAGTCCCCCTCTTATTTCAAAAACAAGCTCTACTTCTCATTGCATACAGTCATCATTCACAAGTGGAAAGTAAAGAGAATAGAGATGAATGCAGATAGAGCTAATGTGTTTTCTCTGTTGCATTTATTTCATCTAGTAGAGCGTCTAAAAGTCATGGAACCCGGAACTCACAGATTTATCTTTCCCAAAAATATGCAACCTGTCTCCCTGACTAATCCTGGGGAAAACCTCAGGGCGCCCCCAAATGTTTCCCAAACTTTGCTTAATTAAACAGACATAATATAATTGGACTCATCAATCACTCCCAATGCCAAAAGCCAGTGCAGATGTTCTTATTCATATGGTTTCTCTGCAAAATCTTGTGCAAGTGAATGTTTTTCATTGCCAAGAAGGATTTAGACAGGCCCAAGCTGATTTGTTTTTATAGTCAAATGCTCAGCTAAAGAGATGGGCAATTCCCCAACTCCTCAATCCATCCATTTATTGTTTTATAAGCTCACTCCTTGTGATGTTTACTCCTCACAAAGTCTAGTTTAAATAAATATGTGCTTCTTCAGGGTGGGGCAATTAGATTTTCATTTTCAAGTCCAATCCCAGAAGTCCTCCTGGTTGCGTTTAATTTAAAACCAGCCATTTTACACTATCAGACTTTACAACATGGAGTTTGCTTCTATCTGGACTTAGAATTATGGAAAAAATTGCTTTATTTTATCTTTAATTCTTTATTAATCCAATTCAGGCAGTTGAAATCCTAATGCAATAAAGAGGAATAATGGACTGGAGGCTAAAACATATGAGGAACAGTTGCAGGATCTGAGCATGTCTAGTCTACCGAAGAGAAGGACTACGGGTGACTTGATAGCAGTCTTCCAATATTTGTGGGTCTTTTACCAAGAAGAGGGAATCAGCCTATTCTCCAAAGCATCTGAGGGCTGGGCAAGAAGTAATGGATGGAAACTAATTAAAGTTTTCTACCTAAAACTAAGAAGAAACTTCCCGACAGCTAGAACAATTAATCAGTGGAACAGCTTACTTCCATAGGTTGTGGGTGCTCCATCACTGGAAGTTTTTTAAGAAGAGCTTGGACAGCCATTTGATTGGAATGGTATAGGGTCTCCTGCTTCAGCATGGGGTGGTTCTACTGCCCTTGAAAAACTGTTGGAAAAATTCAGGGAAGTTATCTATCCATCCAATCCATTTAACTCCAAATTTGGTGAGAATTTCAAACTCTGGCAGGAAAAATATATTCTCCCATTGAGCTATTTCATACATAAGGCTTCCAACTAGAAAAGTCTAAGAAGCAGCCCAATTTGTATTGAGTTGGCAAGCCTGTACAAGATCACCATCTAGATCAGAGGTCTCCAACCTTGGTTCCATTAAGGCTTGTGGACTTCAACTCCCAGAATTCCCCAGCCAGCATGACTTGCTGAAGAATTCTGGGAATTGAAGTACACAGACCATAAAGGGACCAAGGTTGGAGACCTCTGATCTAGATGACTAAAGAATTCAAAGATTTTTTAATAGAAGTTACTCCAAAGATGTAACTGGAAGTAGAAAACACTGTCAACTCCCTCAATTACTCAGTGCCTTTTATTGAAAGACTCAGATGAGCATTTTGGCGGTGATGGGGAAAGGTTGAGATCATTGTCCTGCTCTGAGAATGCATTAATAGGATCATCAAGCAGTCATTATGTTGTAGAAAAATGTGATGGAAAAACCAGGGATGGAAACTCCAGTTGTCCAGAGTCCATGAGGCACTTTGTAAACCAGGGGTGGGGAATGATGGTTCTTTTTTGACTTGTAGACTTCAACTCCCAGAATTCCTGAGTCAGAGTTGAAGTCCACAAGTCCTAGAAGGGTCATGGTTTCCCACCCCTCTTGTAAACTATACTGCTTCTCTGTGAATTAAACAGAAAAGAGAAAAAGTTGAGAATAATAATCAGGGAAGACCAACAGTGACTGAGAACCTTATAAGCTCAAACCTGGTTTAAGGGTCCTTTTCCTATCGGTTTCTATTATCTTTTCTAAAGCCAGACTAATCAGAAAGTCAATTTACATTTCACTGGAGTGTTTCTTAACACGTACATAGACACATGGAGAGACACAGACACAGAGCAGAATTCATTGAGCAATAGCCCATGGTTTATAAAATGATTTCAACATATTTTTTGAAAGGTAAATGAGACTTAAGGAAAGGTAAACATTTGTTTTGGAGTGCTAGGGTAAGGGCAAAAGAAGAAAGCTTTTTTTTTTAAGGAGAAGTAGGAGAGGGGGAAAAAACATTTAGAACGTGTCAGTAGAATAAGGTGTTTTTGTGCCTTGTTTCTCTTCTCTTCTGCCTTTTTTAAAAAATTGTCATGCCATCACATTTTACCATTCTTTGTATTTGAGTGGGGTCTCATCTTTTGTTTCTGCATCAAATGTTTGGTTTATCTTGGGTGAACTCAAGATCATGGTTCAGACACCCCAGTGATTGCCCTAGCACAGCGATGGCAAACCTATGGCACACGTGCCACAGCTGGCACGCAGAGTCCTCTCTGCTGACACACGAGCAAGTCACCCCACCATCGCCCCACAGCTGAGCCTGCTCAGAAAGGAGTAGCTGTGCCAGGCAATGACATCACAGGGCCATGCCCATGCTCAGGAAGAGAGTAGCAGCGCCAAGTGATGACATCACGAGCTGCGACTCATTAGCCGCAATTCATCCGGGCACTCTGTCTCTAAAAGGTTAGCCATTACTGCCCTAGCATTTAACAAAAAGGTGCCATTCTGGATTTTTGGATGCGAATATGATGTTTGGAAAAAGGACCACTGCTTCTATAAAAGCCAGCAAGCATTCGAATAAGAAATACCTTATTTTTATGTAGCAGGAAGTCTTAAGAGCCAATGTATCTCCCATCTATAAACCCTACAACTGGAAAATGGGATCAAGCTAGTGATGAACAGACATTCACTGGCATTTAGCTTTTTTGGGCAAAAGTCCACCCGAAAAGAATTTGTTTGCAAAACACGCCTCTGTGATAAAATATATATGTGTTTTTAAAAAGTGGACAAGGAGAGTCAAGTTACATTTCTAAAAAGAGTCTGTGTTGAAGAAATGAACATCGCAACCCCCTGAACTGGGGGACTGTATCTAAAAATAAAAAGAACCCTGGAACAACTTGTGCAAATAAGCATTTGGGTAGGAAAACGTATTTCAAAATTGGCATGTATTGTCAATTTTATGCAAAGCTTACCGTGGGTTTAAGTGTTTTATTACTTATACAGAGGATAAAATGGAACAGATTTATACTGATTCCTAAGTGAATGCGATACTTGTCACCCGAGATCGAAAATTCTAGCAATCAATGCAAGATTAATAAGACAAATTGAAATTCAAAAAGCAGTCTATAGATCGGAATAAAATCTGCACACAGCCCATATACATCTAAAACACATCCCGACTCTCAATCATTTATGATTATCACTGCTACAGTCTGTTACCTTGTTAATAACAATCTGAGATTGAATTCCAGCTATACCCATTGTGAATAGTGCAATGCTATAAATCACCACCATGTTAGGGTCATTCAATGCTTAAAGGAGACATGGGAAGAAAGGATCTGTTTAATAGCTGTTAGCCATGCTGCCCTTTTCATGAGCCACTTGCCCAGAGGTTAGAGATGTTTGGAATTTGAGCAAAATCTGATTTCCTGGATGTCTGGTAGTAAAATTCACCTAAAACCATCCGTGACAAGGCTAGGCACATCTGTTCAACGTGAGCAATGCATTGCCCATGAGAGTTGAATCTGTATCTGATGCCCCGGCTGCTTGAGAGGTGCATATATTTTTGAGCTAGTTGTTGCATTTAGATTCTCTAATGGCCTTTAAAACCTAGTTGCTTACTTTGATCCAGGCCAAAGAAAAGCAGCCCTCTGAGAGAATGGAGTTTTTGGAAAGTTTTCCGAGTAGGGTAAGAGAAGCCGAGTGGATGGATGTAGGGAAAAGGCATAGGAAAGACGTTCTGACATGAACATTTGACATCTGGATCTGACAGTGAGGTTAATGAGCAGGTTAATGAATCATGATTGAGATGAGGCTCAACTCAATCCGGCGGGCCAATGGAACAGCGGGCAAAATGGAGCGCCAGAAAGTGGTCCGCTACAGCGTGACCTGCCAGAGGTCCGGAAGAGAGTGAAGCACCAGAGGTGGGCACACCAGAGGGGGGCCTGCTGGAGCTCCAGAGCACAGCTCAATGGAGCATCGCCCGCCAGAGGGCGGCAGCAGGCGAGAGTGACCCACCGGACATAAGTCCACAATTGAGGCCAGAATTTGTAGTGGTAAGTGAGACATTTGTTACAAGTTTTAAAAATCTTGTTATATTAAGTAGGTGCCTTCCATATCAGTAAAATACAAGCTCACTGATCCTTATTTTACAAATGTATTTATCTATTTAAAAAAATTTATATTAGTGGTCTGCGGGATTTAAGGTTATGAATTTAGTGATCCTTGAGGTCCAAAAGGATGGTGACCACTGCTTTAAATGCTTAAGAAAAGGAAGGAAGAGAAGGAGAAAAAAGAGAAGGGAGAGAAAGAGGAGAAGGGGAAGGAGAAAAATGTCATCTACCGCTTGGAAAACAGTCTTTGTAAGATCAGGTACTTTGGCTGTATAATTGGTTGCTCTGTATATGAGCTCTGTTGATCAAAGTAGTTTGGTTCTTTTCTTTCAAATTTCAGATCTGCCTTATGTTACAATCTGACTTTTTTCTTTAACTTTAGTTAACCATTCTTCCTTGTTTTGATATCCAGCTGCTCCCATGCAGACACCAAAAGTACAATGCCTTCTCTGAAATGTCAAAATGACTCCAAGACTGGAGTTCAGTTACTTTGGGATGACAAAGAAATCAACTGCTCTAGAATTTTCCATTGGATGAGTTCTTCATACAATGGGTAGTTAGCATAAAAAGGTAGTTATATAAAGGCTGGCATTGATGAATTTGAAACAAAAAAGGGGAAAAAATATCTAAGGATGGAGTTGCAGAACTCATTTATTTCCGAGTGCATCTTGAACCTAAATGTCAGATTCAGACATAATTCATGGACGTTGATTATCATACAAATCAGATTTTGTATCTGTCCTAGCTTTTTCTAACAAGTAGGAATTGAACTCTGCTACAGAGAAGATGGGACTAGAAATAAACACCAAGTCATCTGCAAATGCTTGTAGCTTAAAAAATCTCTCACATTCAAAACTATGATATCTACATCATTTCTCCTAGAAACCTATGCATGGGAGCCAGTGAGAGAAAATTCACTCCACTGTCTCATCTAAAGTTGTTTTCTAAACTCTCCTCAGTAGAATTTCCCTTAAGAATTAGGAATTTATCTGATTACCAAAGGAGGATTTATTTTCTCAGAATCTTTTTTATTTCTAAATGTTGAAAAGTTGCTTGAAATAATGAAAAATCTATTATCTTGGACTGTTCCCCCATACCTTTCAGGTTCTTTTTATCTCTTCCATGTTACTAATGAGCAAGCGTTTATAGGCAAAGCAGAGCAAAAGCCAAAATGGAAAAAAACACAGAAAACAAACAAGCGATGAAACAGCTAGCACATTAACATCAGGTCCCTTCCATGCGGTGCTTTTGAGCTTATGAGGCCATTGATAAAACCTCACACCCACCAATATGCAAAGGCATTTCTCAGTGAATCCTATCAGAAAAAAGAATCTTCTCCTGATGCATTCGTACAATGACAGGTAATAATACCAAAGTAGCTTTTTGCAGCATTTTATCCATTCACACATGGGCATCAGTCATGTGATGGTGATTATGGGGATGCAAATCACCTGAAAAAAAACCTGAAAGCTGTGGTATTGTACATGCTACTGTTCTGGAAGTACAGTAAGTTTCAGAAACTTGCGAACTTAAACTGGAGTTTGGAAGGAGTGGAGTCAAAGCAGACTTGAAGAATGACAAGGAATCAAAATCTCAAGCTAGCTACATTCTTCACTTTAAGGGTGAAAAGCAAGCACTGGGATCACCTACAGGCTGCAATCTTAAAACTAGAGGACAAAACATGAACCAAGACCACACCAGCTAGAAAGAAGAAAATCTGCACTATAATAACATTGTTTAAAATGTTGCCTTTGGAACAGTGTTCAGGTTTTACATGATTAGCTGCACTGATAATTTGGAGCTTGAATTGTGCAGCATTGAGTTGCAGGAATTATGCTGAATCTTACTCAGAATTGGGAAAAGTCTTATGACAAGGGGAAGTACAGCAGTTGGAAGGGACCTTGAAGGTCTTCTAGTCCAATCCCCAGCTTAAGCAGGAAACCCTATACCATTTCAGACCAATTATGAGCTGTAGTGGCGCAGTGGTTAGAGTGCAGTACTGCATTCTACTTCTGTTAACAGCTGGCTGCCAGTAAGTTCAGCAGTTCGAGTCCCACTAGCTCAAGGTTGATTCGAGGTCGGTCCAATGAGGACCCAGATTGTTGGGGGCAATATGTTGATTTCTGTAAGCTGCTTAGAGAGGGCTATAAAGAGCCAGGATCGTGCAGTGGTTAAAAGCAGCACTGCAGGCTATTTCTACTGACTGCCATCTGCCATTGGCCATCAAAGTTCAACAGTTCGATTCTCACCGGCTCAAGGTTGACTCAGCCTTCCATCCTTCCGAGGTCGGTAAAATGAGGA
>JANHFO010001705.1:193213-212194 GCA_032468095.1 Pareas carinatus
AGAAAGAAAGAAAGAAAGAAAGAAAGAAAGAAAGAAAGAAAGAAAGAAAGAAAGAAAGAAAGAAAGAAAGATAGAGACAGATTCACACAGAGAGATGATTGTTCAGCACTATTGCTTATAATGCTATTTACAAAATATCAACATAACACAATATAATTATTATGCACTGTAGGAAACGGAATACATCTCTGAGTATTCAAAAGCACAGACCTAATTTTTGCTCATCATTCCCCATCCAGAATGTATTATACTCTTGGCTATCATCTGAAGTTATTTCTCTTTCATCCAAAAATCAATCTGAATGCTGGACCATTTATAAACCTAAAGCACAGTATTAAAAATTTAAGAATAGGAGCCCCAGCACAATAGGCATGAAAATAAGTAAAACTCCAGCATAAAAACACAACTTACAGATGACTATTAGATGGCACTGTTTATTCAGAAGCACAAACATCAATTTCTGGGTATTCTTTTTATATCAGCATCCCAAGACATAGTTGCCTATGACCTTTAGGTGGTCTGATTTTTTTTCCCCTGGTGGTTTTCTTTTCAAAGTCCCACAAATCTAAAGCTTTATTAAATAACTGCTTCATAGAAATTATCTGCTGTGAGCTCCACATAGGGATCAGGAAGGGCATCTGGCCAGTAATGTTCAGCTCCATTCAGTTGCCCTGACTCCATCCGACGGATTTTATTTATTTATTTATTTATTTATTGAATTTTTATACCACCCTTCTCCACATTTTAGGGCTGTTAAAAGAAAAAATAATAACTGCTTCATAATGGGATTAGCTGCCCAGCATCTTGGACTTATCTCTACTGGGCTGAACCAGGTTACAAATATAGCTTAGTTAGAATATCCTTTTCTGCCATGTCCCCATGGTGTTGTCTCCTGCTTGTCTCCATCCCAAAAGGATGAAGTCATATAGAGCCTCATGCTATTAAAGTAATATTTCCCCTTTACTTTAGACATTACAGGTTTAATCTACTTTTCTCTGATGTGGAAACTCGGCAGAAATCAAGCCAGTTTTAAAATCCCTGTCTGGATTTCAACTCATTCCTTTGCATCGGCCAGAGTCATGGCTGGATGCTCTGTATGGATCCTGATTTATAGATTTCCCTCCTTTTTTTTAACCTTTCCTGGACTGGTTAAAAAAAATAGCAAGAAAACAGCACTATTTTATGGAAATAAAAAATCATTTTTATGGAAAGAATATAAATAAAAAAAATTCCTCCCCCTCAGGCTAGAAAGGGAAAAATGCAGAATTCTTGCCAATGTTACTGGTCCAAGTCAGAAAAATCTGGTTCAGATATATAGGAGAAAAAGTGGGAGAGATTGTGTTCCCAGCGGGTTTGGTGTGAATAGAAAATGAGATTCTTGCTCTTGAGACATGATCAGTGGCCTGTTTTGTTTGTGTTAACCTGGTCATGTAGATCGGCCTCCTGATGCTATCAAACAACAGTCCCTGTTACCTGAAGCAGAGATGTGCCTTGGCGTGTGGGTGAATAGCCAAACCTTGGAAGACGGCAGGTGCATGGGGGCATCAAGGTAGATCTTGGGGGACATCTGCGGTAGTTGTCACTTGTGGATTTTCACACTAAACTCCCTCCATGCCATTGATCCAAGGTAGTGAGCGATAGATTTTAATAGATTTTCCTCACTTTTTTCATCAATTTCTTTATTATTGTTAATACATTTCTTGTTAAAATATTAAAGTACAAAGAACATAGGGGGGGAAAGCAAGATGATACAAAAATAACTGCTACATTTGAATTATCAAAAACTAGCCATTTGTTTTTTTTTACTTTTTAGTGATAGCTTCTCTTCTTCCATTGCATATGCATCCCCAGCCATGGGATCCATCGACCTGATCAATATCCGTACCTGTTTGAGCAAAGTTTAAAATGAATAATGCATAAAAAGGGCTGATACTGTTCAAGGGAAAGCAAAACTATGACAGCAATAGCAAAGTCTTTGTTGGGGAAGTATGGATCTCCTGAACTCAGGAGAAGCACAAGATACATGCACTGGACCTGGGCAACCTCTGTCCCAAGATATCCACGGGAGAGAGAGCTACCGTATGCTCGATGAAGTCATGGCCCTCGACCAACTGCACTAAAAGTCAAGCTCTGCCTTTGAGTGTCACCTCAGTGGACACGTTCCAAAAAATAAAAATAAAAATGTGGCAGGGCCGTTTTCATTTAATTTAAGAAGCACATTCAGTTAATGAAACCTGGCTTGGATGATTAATACTTGGTTGACTAATATGTTTTCTGTAAGATACGCAAGTTTTGAAAGAACTCTGAGGTCCTTACCAATGTTTTCAGGAAACAGGCATAATCTTGAGGAGCTCGGGATATGCTTAGCCTCCAGTTATTTACCAAGGCACTTTTTGGAGTTGAATAGTTTTCCACACTCTGCATTGCTATTGTATAAAAGCATAAATTAGATAACACGATGCAGAATAACAGAACTGGGAGGGACCTTGGAAGTCTTCTAGTCCAGAGGTTTTAAACCTCCTTCAAGCTGCGGACCCCAAAACATGTTCTTGCTACACGATGGACCCCATTCCCACAAATTCAACTCATTACTAATCAATGCTTCATGTCTATTACTTTTTACAAATTTTTCTGCAGACATCACCACCCCTGGCAACTGGTCACGAACCCCATGTTGAAAGCCTGTGTTTTAGACCAACTTCCTGCTCAGGCAGGAAACCCCAAACCCTTCCAGACAAATAGTGGTCCAATCTCGTCTTACTCTGGAACATTTTTGCATCTTTTAAAAGAGTCTGCACGAGTATTCGCATTTGGATGCACAAAAAGAGTCATGTTTTCTCATGAAGGCATTTCATATAAACTTTCCTAAATGGATTCATCCCCACCATTAAAGGCATTTTATGAAAGGCCATTCTGCTCTTTTCTTGCCTCCCACCTCCGGCTCATGTTTTCGAAAGCGAGACCATAATATGTTCCAACTCCAAATAGGTGCTGAACTCAAAATAGTTGATTTAAAAACATGAATTTGGGTTTCTTTTCCTTCCTGATTGATTACCGTCTCCCAGTGCTTTCAGCTAGCCAGTAAATGCCTTACACCCCGTATATATGTTGTTTTGTATTATTAGGAGAAAATTGAGGCTGTTTGGAATATCCTCTGTGCAATTCATCTGGGTGGTTGGCTTCAGAAATTTGAGTGCCTTTAACAGAATAGGAAGAGCTGTTTGAAAGTAAATGCAGGAGAAATATTTGACTTCGGAATAAATAGCAGAGCCACTGGATTCCTTTTATCTCTTGTTTTGTTGGTAAGAATATGGGAGTCTTCTCCCACCTAAGCCAGCACACAGACACATCCAAAGCAGAACTAATTAAGATCAAGTCAGCGCTCATTAAATATGCAAATGACAAATCAAAACAAGAAATTCTATTTATCACATCCTAAAGCTGCAGACTACTATAAACCACACTGCGTAGACAGGAGTTGCAGGATATTAGATTTAAATGTGCAGGTCAACTAACCTCTGCATAATGAAGCGTTGATGGCACAAAAAATAATTTATTAAAATGGAGTTTTCTTACAATGGTGACTGGGTTTTTTTGAGGTGTGTGTGTGTGTGTGGAGGGGTCTTTTGTAACAGACTGTCTACTTAAGGGAAATTTTCTGTCTTAATTCTGAGGAAAGCCAGGCAAGTGAAATTGCTCATGAAAAGAAGGTAAAGTATTCTGAAATATCTTCTCACTAAAGCTTACTCTTAGAGACTAGATGTATTCCTAAAAAGTACATTTTGGAAACTGTAGATTGTATGGGTAAGATAAAATGAAGACTAACATGCCAAAAGCATCACAAATAGAAAACAGTGGTTTCATGAGAGTTTAGATAGCAGCACTATTTACTTGGGTGTTGATCAGGAGTTAAATAATTTTAACCGATTTTTAGTTCACTTTATCTCCAAATATTTAAGGCAGCATGCATAACATTTTGTCTTCAAGTTTTCCTCTAAATGCTATATAAACTGTTGCCATGGCAAATGGTTTCCCTGCATATTCTCTACCACTTAGTTAATGTGACAAAAGGGACTTTAATTTTCAAATTGTGCTATGAAGGGAGGAAAACCTGTTGGCGAAATCTCAAAGGTGCTTTTTCAAAAGTCAACAGGACTTTGTGTTTCCTTGAAGATGTTTTGCTTCTCATTGTTTCACTTCAGTTCTGAAGAAGCTTCTTGAACGAGAAGTGAAATGTCTTCAAGGAGAAACAGAGTCCAGATGCCTTTTGAAAAAGCATCTTTGGGGCTACCATAACCTGGATGAATGTGAATCTCTATAGAGATTTGTTGGTGAAATGTTCATGACTGAAGCAAACCCAAAGATGAGTGTGAAGATGTCCTCTCTTCAATGTGTAGTCCTCTCTCCATCAGCCTGAGGATTCAATAAATGTTTGTCCTTTCTTAAGGAAGACATTATGATGGAGAACTCCCATGACTTTGGGAAATCAAGGAACCTTCCAAGGGAAGGAAACAGATGGCAACAATGGAAACCTAGCATTCTGCTACCTCTAACAAGAAAATAAGCTTTTAAAAATCAAAAGAGAAATTCAAAAGATGTTCTCAAACATTTTGAGGAGAGAGCAAGCAGAAAGTTTTAGGGGTTGCTTTGTTCCTTGATAGAGGAAGGAAACTTTATTTTGAAATTGCAGACAGAATTCAGAACAATGTTTGTATAAACCTCTCACAATATGCCTCAACAAGCCTGATACTACCAGAAGTTGGTCACTAGTTTTGGGGAGTGTGTGCATGTGTGCGTGTGTGTGTGTAGGCGTGCTGCTTTAAAAAGTAAAACTAGGACTGACTTTTTACTTCATTATACTAATCTCCTCCTTATCCACCCACCCTAGAATTTGCAGTGTGCGCTTGGATGCTTTACAAGATGAGCTTGAACCTCTTTTCGCTTCCTTCTCCATCCAATTCAATCTTCTGTTTTCTTTTTGTGTGTGAATCTCTGGCAGAAGCAACAACAACTGCAGCCTGGAGACCGATGATGAACTTCCCTGTGGGGATGAAGTGGATTATAACACTGATAGCTGCTCTGATCAAGAAGCAGATTTTTTGGACTTGGACAGAGAAATCCAAGAATCTCCCTTGAAGGGTTGAAAGTATGAAAGCAGAGGCAGTAAGTAAGTGGATGCTCCTTTCTCCCAGCTCTGAAGAAGACTTCTGTTTCTGATCAGTGAGCAGCCAGACTGAATCGTGTCTCCCCACTCTACCCTGGGACGTTGGTGGAAGCAGAGAAGAGGACAGAACCTAGGAAAGAAGAAACAAACCATCACTTCAGTTGTTGCCTTACTAGTGATGACTAAAGCTTGAGACATCTTGCTTTTGGTGCTCTGTATTCTCAGATCAGAGTCTCTCCCCCTTCCCTCCCTTTCTTTTTTCCTGTTAATATTGTGACCTCATGGAAGGAGAAGGTGGGAGTGTGCTTTGTTTTCTGGGTCAACTAGACCTCTTGGTAAATACCTTCAAAATGACCTCTGCAGAGATCAGAAAGTTTTGGCAGGATGTGATTGTTACAGAGGTCCCCTCAAAGATAGGTCAACAGTTTAATTATTTCTCAGCCTGCATTTGCCTCACTTAGTAGTATGTTCTTGCTTGGCCATTGCAAATTTTGCCAACAACTAATGGGGAAATAATGTTAATCAGCGGGAGGGGGACCAAAGTGTCAGAGTATTTTGCGAAGAGGTTTTGATTTTTATGAGGAGTGAAAGGAAGGGAGACAGATTCTTAGCCATGTGTCTTCTTCACAGCAGCTGTTCCATGATAGAACAAATACTTCGGTTGCAGAAGGCTCCCTGTTCAATCTCTGCCATTTTCTGATAGGGCTAGACAAAATCCTGGCTGGACAACTGTCACACTTTTCTTTGTCTCAACAATTTTGCTTTTAATTGAGCTTTGAGCTAAATATATATATATATTTCCTCAAAGCTCAATTAAAAACAAAATTATTGAGACACAGAAAATGTGACAGTGGTCCAGCCAAGACTTTGTCTAGCCGTTTCAGAAAACGGCAGAGATTAAACAGGGGGCCTTCTGCCACCAAAGTATTTGTTCTATCATGGAACAGTTGCCGTGAAGAAGACACGTGGCTAGCTTTTTCAGCCTCTTCCTTACATTTTCTTTTCTGTAAACAACTTCACTGTTCAACATCTTTGGTTGGTTCAGAGAATACATAAAACTCTCCCATTAAGAATCGTGATGCTCTTCTTTGAGGTGAATCTCTCACTTCCATTGGGTTATGTTGGTATTTCATGGCGTTCTGCCTGGATTTGCAAGATATCTCTGTCAGGCTCAAAGAAGCAGGGCCACAAGTTAAGTTTCAGTTAAAATGATTTAAGGCTCATGCCTCCTTCGGGAGAAGGGCGGTATAAAAATTTAATAAATAAAAATAAATAATAAATAATACACACAAGAATGAGATCAACTAATGTCTGCTGTCAGACTGTCCCCAATCCCCCTTACGAAAGAACAACCCTTCACTCCATTTCAGTTTAGAGAAAAGGTACTTTTACTAAAGAAGTTGAGTGCAGCGTGGTTAGGCAGGCTCTGAAGAAAAACCACACAAAGATACATATTGAAAGCAATTCCCTGCCCCCAAACCCACCCCCTAGAGTCCCCCCAACCAGTCAGGAGAATGGTCGATGTTATGGGAATCAGATAGACATAAATACCAATCTCATGCTCAGTGTCCTTGAAGTGCAGAAGAAATCTTCACACTCTTGGTTCCTGTCTGCTCTTTATCAGTGTCTCAGCTCCTTCAATTCACATTGCATTCTTTAACACTTCCAGTTCACTTCCCTACCCAAATTCCTCCCTCCCCACTTTTCATGACAGTTGCAGGAGAGCTTCAAAGCAAGTGGAGATATGCAGCTAAATTGGTATTAGATTTGAGTTAATGGAATCCAAGGGGTGTTGGACTTAAAACATTTGTGGGAATGTATTGACACCAAACGGATTCCTTTCTTGACTCCTATAATATCCCAAGGCTGAGTCTGAAAAGGGAAGGAGACGTGGATAACAATGCTATAAGGTGATGTGGAATTCATTTTTGTCAGCCCTTTGCTGCACACCTAACTCTGAACATAACTTAGAATAGACCTTAAGCAGATTCAACGATTGTATTTATTACACAGTATTAACAAGCCATACATACAACAAAGTTCTGTATCAGGCTGTAGACAGGAAATCCTGACCTACAGATACATCACTCTCCAAATTGGAATCTTGACCCTTTCACATTTTTCACTTGGAGTCGATCGTCGCCTATCAGCTAGCCTTGAGGGCCCCACGGTTACAAATGCCTTTCTCTCCCTGAGAATCAAAGATTCCCACCTCACCAGCTTCCCACCCCCATGCATCTAAAGGGAATTTAGAAGCATTGAATTGCAAGTATAGGCAGAATTTGTCCTGGTCACGGTGATGCCTGAGTGGCTGAGATTACACCTGCTGTGAAATGGAAAGGAAGAGGTTAAAATAGAATGCAGTTACAGCAAGAAGTTTTACAACCTAACAAAGAAAGAAAGGGAATCTCCGGTGGCCATTTCTAGCTTATTAGCTTTCATCAGCAAGGCATAACCTTGATGGGATTCAAATCTGGGCTGGATGACATGTTAGGGTAATGTCTTAGCCACAGAGCCACAGGTTCTCCCTCTCTTTGTTGGCTAGTACCAGGGGATCTATCAGGCATTTTTTATGAGGCATAGAAGGGAGTAAACTATTCCCTTTGCCTTTAAGCCCCAGACTAGAGGCTTTAGCAGGCCTGTCACTAAGTGACACACTTTTCTTCTTGTTGTTGTAATAAAAAAAGTGTTGGGCCTGCAGATTCCCTAGTCTGGACTCAAAAGGCAACTGGAGTAGTTTACTCCTTTCCGTACTCAGAAAAATACCAGGTGCCTCATAAAAAAGCCTGATAGACCGTACTGCTGAGCACCAGCAGTGAAGAGGCAAGTTTCTTTGGCTGTGTTTAATCTCTCCTTCCCTCTTCCCTCCCTTTCTTTGTGTTCCATAGGGGATATTCCTGCTTAACAGGTTTTCTGTTTGTGGCTCACATTAGGATATAACACAGCCCCAAAGAATGTTTAAAGAAATATCATCATATTTCAACTAAACTGAAATTCAAAGGGGATTAGAGCATTAACCCATTTAGCCTGTTCTATCCGGAAATGGCTGTCTGAAGGATAAGAAATTTCCTCCCCTTCTCTCTCCCTCCCCTTTTTTTCTGTTAAGGACTGCATTCCCTTTTAAGCATCATCTCTGGAATTTATGTGCCAGGAGTTTGCAGAACCCAGCATGAAAAGCAGCTAAAATGTTAGTGACCTTTCTCGTGTATATCTGTTGGTGTGTCATCTCATCTCTGCTCCTACAAACCCATCTCCCTCTCCACTTATTCTTCTTTTTATTTTTTATTTTTTTATTTTTATGTTAGAACATATCAACAACAAACTCAGAAGAGATATAACAAGGGAGAAAAGAACCTAATCCAGCAAATTTTACAATAAACATATATCATATGTTCAAATAATACATATATCATTTGTGATCAGCTTATCTATTTTTCTGTGTTTATATTCAATCTCATGTCCTCAAATTATACATATCGTAGAATACCATAATTCTTTATTTATTCTTTAATAATCCCTTATCTTACATCCTTCTCTCCTTCATTTTCCTCCTCTGACTTTTACCTTCTTGTACTTCTTCTTCCTCCTTTCCCTCTTTCCCTTCTGTTCTTCTCCTTCTTCCTCCATCCTCATGTTATTATTAGCCTTATTAGCATCCAGTCTCACATCAAACCAATTTCTCTTAACTTATCTATCTTAGCCTCCATTTCATATTCCCTTTTCCTCTTTCTTTTTTCTTTTCTTATTCCCTTAATATTTGTGTGCCGTTGAGTTCAACTAATTCCACTTATCCTTGAATGACAATTTACAGCAACACCACTGGTAAAAGACGCTTTAGTTTACTGTGTCTACAAAAGAGATTCTCTCACCCAGAGGTTTTCAACCTTTTTCAAAATGTTGCTACATGGTGGACCCCATTCCCACAAAATAAACTAATTACTAATCAGCAATTCACGTATATTACTTTTTTCAAAGTTTTCTTGGCTTGTCTGTGGACCCCCTGACAACTTGCCACGGGCCCCAAGGAGACCACAGACCCAGGTGAAAACCTCTGCTCTAACCGTTGACTTCTTGAAGCTAAATAGATCTTTCCTCATTCATGCCTCAAAGACAGGATACCTGGGGACTTCATGAACGATGCTGAGTTCCATAATGAAAGGAAGGTGGGGAGTTAATTTTTGTAAGCACATGGTACTTACAAGACAACCTGCGTCTGAACATCAGCAAGACAAAGGAGATGGTGTCAGACTTCTGGAAGATGAGAGAGGAACCTGCCCCACTTTACACCGAGGGGGGCTGTGTGAAGAGAGTTCCTTCCTTTAAATTCCTGGGAGTCTATCTCAGCGAAGATCTCACCTGGAAAATCAGCACGGCCCAGGTGACCAGAAAGGCTCAACAAAGATTTCCCTTCCTTAGGATCTTGCGAAAAAATTAAGTGGAACAACAACTGATGACCTCCTTCTACCAGTCCACCATTGGAAATGTCCTCACATATTGCATTATGGTGTGGGATGCTGGTTTGACAGTCACAGACAGAAAGACCTTACAGAGGGTGGTGAGGACAGCACAAAACATCATGGGCTGTCCCCTGAAACCACTGGATGACATCGCTAGGGCCCATGACCTTAGAAAAGTGGGGAAAATCCTCAGGGACGACTCACACCCTGGTCAGCCCTTCCTTACTCCCCTACCATCGGGGAGGAGATACAGAAGCATAGGCAGCCGCACAAACAGAGAGAGGAACAGTTTTTATCCATGGGCTGTCAGACTCTTGAATGAAAAAACAGCAATGTAACAACATGGCATCTGCATATTTTGGGAGGTGGAGTGCATGAAGGGAGACAATCTCATTGTACACATGTTGTACAATGACAATAAAGATTTCATTTCATTTCAATTTAATGAATGAATGTATAGTCCTGGAAATTCCACAGGTCGGTTCTGAAGGATGCCTTCAGTATTTGCTGACTGCAGCTTCCAGTTGTAGGCCATTATAGCTGCCTGGACCATCGCACGGTCGTTTTGCCATGAAGCCGGCTCAGAAACTCATCTGCCCAATCCATCAAATGTATGATCAGTTGCTGAGAAACAGTGTGATTTCCCTGAATTGTAATTGAAAGGTGGTGACTTGTTTTCAAGGGGCGGCTTTTTCTGATCTTAGAGGAATTCTAAAGCGACATGAGCAAACTGCAGAGAGCTGGGAATAACAGTCCCCTTACAAGGCTAAAATCCACCCTAAGTAAAAATAGCTTTGCTTGCTCTATCTTCAGTTGTTTTGACACTGTGTTGAAATGTTGAAAATGCATGGCCGCACCATTTTACATTCTCCTCACCTTTCTTTTCAATCAAGAGAGGCTTCCAAAGATATCTCACAGTTAAACACTGCAGTTCAATTTTTCTAAACTTTTCCTCGGGATGAGTTTGGATCTATCAAAACTGATGTCAGACTTGTGTCGTTGGCCCATTCTTCTTCGAAGGAGAGGCACATTCCCACTTTTGCCGATTCGATTCCCTTTATTAAAAGGGATCCAAGCTAAATCTGTCCTTTTTCCCATGTATATAAGACCAGGACTCAAGGCTGCTGCCTGCTGTGACCGGAAATCTCTGCCTCTTTGTTCTCCTTAATATATCAGCAATCCTGTGGCCTGCTAGGTATGTGGCAAGCAATAACCTTTTTTTGCAGTTGAAAGCTGTTTCCTTTGATGCCTTGCAGAGCTTTGGGTGAGTTTGAAGCATAAAATAAATAATTAACAAGGGGAAACAGAAAAAGAGAAAGAGAGAGGAAGAAGAAAAGGATGAGGAGAGGAGGGGGGAGATGGAGAAAGTATTCACATCCTTGATATGACCTTGAGAACTGCATTGGTGAATTAGTGCTAGGAGTTTCCAAGTCATTTTTTGATGTACTAACTCCAACAACAACAACTACCTATTAATTCCCTTCTGAGCTATTCCATGCTTGCTGAAAATGTCCAGATGCTGCAGGAAGGTAATAATTCCCTCCATTGTTGCCCTATAGTAAGGTTCTCTGACATTATGATCATAATTTATCATTTGTATCTTATATGTACATTGAGAGCTTATGCACCGGAGACAAATTCCTTGTCAGAATAGAGCTGGAAGAGACCTTGGAGGTCTTCTAGTCCAACCCACTGCTCAAGCAGGAGACCCTATATTAGTGATGGCGAACCTATGGCACGTGTGACACAATGGGCACACAGAATCCTCTGCTGGCATGCGTGCCAATTCACCTCAGTATCGCCCCAGAGCTGAGCATGCTCAGATAGAGAGTAGTGGCTCCAGGCAGTGACATCACGGGGCCACGCACATCCTCAGAAAGAATAGTGATGCCAGTGTAAAACCTTGCTTTTCTCCACATTAAATTTCATTTTGTTGGATAGGGCCCATTGTTCAAGTCCACCAAGATTATTGACGGACTTGGTAAAGTCCCTTGGTAAAGAGCCAAAAGTACTGATATGACTTGCTTCAGCTGAGTCTGGAAAGAGAACACCCCAATTTCTGAAACTTGTAGAACCATCATACACCTGCAATTTCAGGAAGTCATAAAAACTGACTCTTGATTAGAACATTCAGAATGTAGAGCTGCTGCCTGCAATGCTTTATTCCTGAAGTTTTTTTCCCCCTTTAATGATGATGTTTTAATGTTGTTTCATGACTAATTACGTTTTAATGTTTATTTATGTTACTTTTTTACTATAATTCTTTTAATTAGGCTGCCCAGAGACTTGGGAACAAGGCAGGCAATAAATTGTGGTAAATAAATGCAGCGAAGATAGAGATGTATGTATGTGAAAGGGAAAGTCAGAAAGAAAAAAAAAGAAAGAGAGAGAATGCAGTAGATTAACTAAAAATGGCTGTCAGTGCAATCTGTTTCTTGCATTTGGCTGCCAAGCACTTCAGACACACAGAGAGAGATTCAGGTAAGATAGTAAATATACAAGGTAAGGTAAAGCATGTTAAGTCCTCAAAACTAGTTTTTTTTCCCCTAGTTGGTGTCCAGGAAGATTTTTCATTTCATGAATGAAAAATAGATGCTTTCAGTATTCCAGATGAAGTACCGTATACATATAGAGATGGGACCTAGTATCCATCGATGTTGCGTACATACATGCCCACATCCAGTCATGTTTATCCGTTTAACTGTAGCTGTTATTGATTGGATTAACTGACTGTAAAATGGCTTTGTGCGTCAGCTCAATGGCAGAATGTTTTTCTCTGTTGGTGTAGACAACCTCCCCCTATGGCTGAAGAGAAAAGTTTTCAATCAGTGTGCGCTACCTGCTCTATCATATGCCGGTGAAACATTGGACACTAACCTCACAATCGATACCAAAGCTACGAGTGGCGCAAAGAGCCATGGAAAGAGCCGTGCTCGCCATTACAAGACAAGATAGAAAAACCTGCACATATCTGGATTATGTATTGGCCAATACTTCAGCATTGTTAAGAAATTGTTAGGATTTGGTTGACCAGGTTGAAATATTAAAACAATTGTGCCCCTCACCTCCCTCAATTCCATGAATATTCTCGTATCATGAACGAGAAAATTTTGGCATCTGACTGGAACATTCTTACCCCCAAAATCCAGCAATGTGGAGATTTATGTCCTTACATCCCAAGCAGGTTTGGGCTAAAATAGGATTTCAGTTATAAAACAATTATGCTTTTTCCCCTCAGGAAATTATTAGATCACCCTCCTCTGGAAAGATATGTCTCAGAATAATCTAAAATATATTCTTTTCTGAAGGGCTGTGTATTTAAAATTGATCAATTTAAGAAAGGAATTGGTATTTTTCCAGTTCTCAGCTAAGTCCCTGTACAATTCTCTTTTATAAGGTGGCTCCTTATACTGGAGGAACGTGAAAATTTCAGAGTAAAGTTGAGTTGGTTTAATTAATAGCTGTCTGCCAAATTAAGACAAGTTGGTCTTTTTTCCTGTTTACTTTTTCATAGCCTAAGCTTCTAAAAATATAAGGAGAAAGGAAAGAATTTTGACAAACAAATATTAATATTTCTCCTAATAATCCGGAATGGGCAGGTTATTATTTGATTAGACCTATGTATCAAATGATAATTTCTTCATAACAGGGATCACTGCTGGTTCCAGTTTTCTCTATTTCTTCTTTTCTAACACTTCTTTTTTGCTTAGTATATGAGAGTTGTACATTCATGCACTTTTCCCCTTTAATTTCTTTTAATTTAATTTTAATTCCCCATGTCTTTCCTCCTCTTGTGTTTTTCATAGTTGTTGCTCTACATACATCCCCTTTTCTCCCTCTCATACACAAACATACACATTTCCTTTCTTTTCTATTAAGGAAGAAATTTCAGAAGCACATTTTTTTAGAGAGGGAGGGAGGGAGGGAGGGAAGATGCAAGGGGAAAGCATTATGTGACAAGTCCCTCATTGAAAAGATGATCCAGTATTTCAAGTGATTGAATAAACAGATATACTTCTCATTCAAGGCTATAACATTCACTAGTTAAAACCTAATGCTAATAATTCCTCCAGTACTTTAGATTTCCCAGGACATTTCCATTGTCTGAGGCATTGACCCTTAAGAACAAAAAATAAAAATAAGAAGAACGTGGGGCAAAGAAATGATGAGGATTAAATATATACATTATACCTGAGATATCAAGCATCATAGAAGTGCATGGAGAAATTTGCAAATGCTAGAAAGTTCTTATCAAAACCACTCTGATACCAATGCCTGCCTCTGTTGTCAAATTTAAAAGATCGTTATCCCCAGAATGTTTAACAGCATAATCACCTTTCATAATATCTGTTACCTAAGAATAAGGAGGTGGGGAAAGAGTACAGCTCTTATTCGTTATCACAAATGTACTGAAATTCACATAGTAGCTTTTAAGAGCTAGGTATTCAAATCCTTGATCTGCAGCTGACAAATGTGTCCTTTCACTTTTCTTTCATTTTCTCTTTCACTTGGCTATCATGTATCTTTTTTAAAAAAAATCTCAACATCCCATTTGTGAAGGAAGGTGCAAATTAAAGTACATTCTTATCAAGCTAATCAGATGAAGGAAATTTTCATCCGTCTCTAATTTTCTATTCTGTCTCCTACTAGAGGGAATATTCAGAGACGGAATCTGTTGCAAAATACATTTGTATTATTAAAAAAAAAACCTGCCTTGGCTCTTGATTTAATCAGTTTTAAATACATGCAGGATTAAGCAGTCAGTCAACCACGGAATGGAAGGAAGCATAAACAGCAAATCAGAACTGAACAGCAGTCAAGATTTGGCACTCAGAGGGGAAAAAAACTTTTTTTGTCCCTTAAAAGGGGAATCACTGATATTCTTAGGATGGTAAAGTCCATCAAAAATGTATTTTAGAGGTGCTCTTCAGATCCTGTTGACTGAAGATGTGGAGACCTTGGGAAAAATGCAGAGAATAGCAACTAAGATGATTAAAAGTGTGGAGATGAAAACATGAAAAATGTTTGCAGGATTTGAGTTTGGCTAGTCTAGAGAAAAGAAGGACTGGAGGGGGGGCAAGATAGCAATATTTAATGAGCTGCCACAAAAAAGAGAATGTCAACCTATTTTCCAAAACACCAGACAGGAAACAATGGCTGGATCAGCAAAAGTTGACTGAGAGAACAGAATGATGGGCAGAAGGAAAGACCCTAGAAGACACACAGCGCTCATTAAAGAAGCTAGCCATGTGCTTGCTTCTCCCTCCAAAGAATGAATGGAGATGAAAAATGCTACACTTTTTAACTCCAGAACAGTTTAGGACAGATGTGACCCTATTAGGCATTGAATAGAGGGGGTGTGTTGTACATTCAAGTGTTAACTTTATGCCAAGGCAAGACAAGACGCCATGGATGGAAACTAATCAAGAAGAAAAGCAACCTGGAGTTAAGGAGAAACTTCTTAATAGTGAGAACAAGTAACCAGTGGAATGACTTGCCTTCAGAGGTTGTGGATACTCCATCAGTGGAGGCTTTTAAGAAGAAATTGGACGGTCACTTGTCTGAATGATATAGGGTCTCCTGCTTGAGCAGGCAGTTGGATCGGAAGACATACAAGGTTCCTCCCAATTCTATTCTGATTGATTGATTGATTGATTGAACTGAACAGCAGTCAGATTTTTTTCCCTTAAAAGGGGATCACTGATGTTCTTAGGATGAGTCTGTCAAGAAATGTTGTATTTCAGAGGTGCTCTTTGGGCCCCGCTGACATTTAGCAGATAAACAGATCACTGTATAATTCTAGTTCACTCCACTTGTATTCCTTTCAGAAGCTGTTGAAGTGTAATGAGCATTATTGGAGATGGATCTCAAAACAGAAGTACCCATGGAGTTTCCTTCTATCTTGGACAGAAAGAGCCACTTTTCACATTTCAGTTTCAGTTTATTAATATTTATATCCCGCCCTTCTCCCCAAGGGGACTCAGGGCGGCTTACAGGCAACATTAAAAATACCTCCTAACATGAAGAGAAAATTTTGCCTTTTAGGGTCTTCTTCCTATCTTTAGGATAAAGAATGTTCAACCAGAAAATGTAACTGATTCAACATGCCAAATAAAAGGGATTACTTATTTCTTACCATGACAGAATCACAACAGAAGCACAATGGCCTCACTTATTCTACAGTTGGATCAATTTTATTGCCAGTTCTCCCAGTCATGCTTCTGAATTTCCCACTGCATCTTCTAATGGATGTTATCTGACTTAAGAATGGCCTGTCAAAATAGGAGACAATATTTGTGCTCATCTCCCTTAATCCCTTCTTTGAGAACCTAGAAGCTCAGGATGTCGTCTTCTTTCTAACTGCAACTGAGATTTTATTAAGTACTGTCCATCACAAATATGTGTCCCAGGACAATTTGCAGGATCCAATCTGAGTTGGTTGCTGGAACCAGAGGTCTATTTTTCCAAGCTTTCAGACTGATGCTGGAGCCCATCCTCAGCGAACTTCTCCAGATGATGAGAGAGAGGTGACCAACTCAGATTGAATCCTGCAGTACTATCCATTCTCAATGATCATACATAGCTGATGTCCCAAACTCTGAAACATGCTGCTTAAGTAGGTGGTAGGCTTTGTGAACAAGGGCTATTGTGAGCATGATTTCTGTACGAGGAGAGATTCCTTTTAGATGGCATTAAGGCAAGCAACAGAGTCCTTAGTAGAGGTTCAGAAATGCTGACTGTATAAAATGTATTTATCAGTGCTCACTTCTGTACTTCTGGACCATTTCTAGACTGATTGCATTCTTCTTAGAGTTAGTCTTGATCATTTTTTAGAAACTTCTCAGTGACTTTTGGCCAATGTCTTGCTTTCTCTGCAATTGACTATGATTATCTGACAGTTCTGATGCTTCTTGACCTAGATTACTTCTGATGAAAGATTTCATTTTTTTTTGATGGCACATAGCCATTTCTACAAACTGGGCAAACATCAAGATTCCAAAATGTTAACAAAATGGGCACATTTTCTATGCATTAATGACAGCCTACCGCACTATTAATACAGTAGGACAGTGGTTCTCAACCTGTGGTCCATAATCCCTTGGAGGATTATGATGTCCTCACAGGAGAACTGCAAAGGCTTGAAAAAAATGTTATGATTTAAATCTTGAGTTAAGCCTTGGGGGGTCCATGACCATGGTCTGTGGCCACAAAAGATATTCTACGGGGTCCATGGTGAAGAAAAGATTGAGAACCACTGCAGTAGGATAAGGGCTGAATCTGCTGTTTTCGCAGTGGTTTGAAGGAGAGTTTTCAGACTAGGGGGAGAAGGGAAGGAAAAATAGCAATTTAATGCTGCTGAAGTTCTAATTGCAGCCTGGAAAGATTCTCTGGAAACATCTATTAGAAAAGTGCATCAAGATGTAACTGGTGTTATTATGACAGTAATAGAAAAAAGTGGTAAAAAGCAACCATCACCAACAATAGTTAAACAAGTTAAAGTCTATAGTTAAGGTTACTAATGCTAGAAAGGACATATTTCCAATACGTAGGATCTACTTAAGTCTTTTTCTAATTTAATTGAGGATAAAAGAAAAACTGCACTCAGATTCATATGCCTTTGTGTGCATCATTCGTCCATGCATCCTTTTTTTTCCTTACCTTTTTTCCATAATATACAAATGGTTGCAAACAACTTCCCCTTAATGTAATGCATTTTTGTTTGCAATCTTTACAAAAGCCACGCATTTGTGCTTTTCCTCATAAGCACGTTTTCTGATTCAAGAACTGCATCACACAGTTCAGAGAAAGGGCATATTTCATAGTACAGCTGTGTTTTGATTTGTGTTTTGGTTCATGAAGTGTGAATTAGGCAAGACGGCTTTCAAAAGGAAACTGGGATAAATCCTTCTTCATCCCTAATTAGACTTGGGACCTTTGTCCATGTGAAGCTTGTGTTCTTTCAGTACACTGTGCTTTCCGAGAAAAGCAAGGGGAGAAGGTCAAAGCATGTGGAGCAGAAGATGACTCTACCTTAGAGTTTCCTGATTCAAATATTTTCTGTATTAAGACAGTTAAATTGTATCTTGTTCCGCATATACTGTACATGAATTCTCCTGCAAAGCAACTCGCCTAACTGAGGTAGATGTCCTGGACATTGCAGTAGAAAAACTAAAAAACTGGGATTTTATTTCAATTACTTGGAAAACAGCCCTTCTTGACTTAAAGAATTGAAAGAAAAGAAGCCAACATACAATGATGGTTCCCATTGCAATGTGTCAGTTCATATGTCAGCCACCCACAGGTGGTCACTAGAACTGTTGCTTAGCAACTTCACATCGTTGTATAAAATGCTGTGAACAGGCAGCAAGCTGAGGGAAAAAAGGAGACTGGAGAGAAAAAGCATTGCCTACCTTATCAACCATGTGTTCCTTTGTCATGGGTTGCGTTTCATTCTGTTCTGAGGGATGGGTGCTTTTGTGTCCAAGTAGGAGAACCACAATGCTCTTCAGCTTCCTGTTTTCCATCTTCCTGTCTTTCAGACAGGATAAAGGGCACTTCATGGATTAATGTCTTTTGCCTTCAAGCAAAGTGAAATTCTTGATGACATGGTAGATAAATCTTCAGTGACTTTGATAGTACAGTTGAGGGAGACACAGAGAGAGGTTAAGACAGTGGGTTGAAAGGTTGCATGGACTTAAGCCGTGGGCTTAAGGACAAACATAATATTAGTCAGCTTTCGGGCATATGATAGTTTCCAGATGTGACTACCTATATGTATATGTAGTGTTGGGTTTTCTGTTACAGATTCAATTCATTGGTTATCCAATAATTATTTGCATTTGATTGATTAGCATGACATTTATTCACACCTCAATATAGTACAGTATTGTTTTTACTATGGTATGTCGCACAGTAAGCCAGATCTTCAGACTGGACATGGCATTTTTATGCACCTAATAAGTCTTTCCCAGTGACCTGGGATAAGGAGATGTTGATGTTTGTGTTAAAGGCATCAACACAGGATGTAAGATGTTCCAAGTAAAGGTGCCTTTTGCAGCTGACTGATGTTGATTTTGTCAATGCTATTGGTGTTCTAGATGGTTTGGGATTGTATTCTCTTGGGGAATGCAGGTGACTTCAGAAAACAGTGGATGGAACCAGAGCAAGCTCATCTATTCCCTTTTGGACATCTCTTGCATCTCATGCTGCTGGCTGAATGAAGGGAATGGATTAATCTGACCAGAGGAAGGAAGGAAGGAAGGAAGGAAGGAAGGAAGGAAGGACAGAAAAAAGGAAGGAAGGAAGGAAGGAAGGAAGGAAGGAAGGAAGGACAGAAATAAGGAAGGAAGGAAGGAAGGA